>JAGGCT020000823.1:0-104382 GCA_017654935.2 Phymorhynchus buccinoides
ACTGCCGTAGACTGTCATGAAATTGTTTTTCCAACAGAAACTGAGAACTACTAACAATATGATGATAAAATAGCAAGAAACCAAAATGAATGAGTATACACACATATTGCAAAACATTTCATCACACAGAAAATAATGATGGTTGTGATTTAGGAAATAAAATAAATTAAAAGAATGAAGTATGGTATGGCTTTTCCATACTTTTGTACAAGTACATTGAAATCATGACCCCCTGACCAGCATGTACAAGGACATGACCCATGCAAAATCAATCTAAAGCCGGCGCCACACACGCATATCATATGGGGATGCAATGCGATTGGGTCACATGAGTCATGATTCATGTGAAATACTTCCGTCTAAAAATAATTCCATTTTCGCTCACTATACTCAAGTAGACCCAAGACACGCTGCATTGCTTGATGGTATTCTGTTGAATGATCAGTGTATTTAAATGAGTTCATAAAATTAGGACAGAAGTGGAGAAGGGATTTGAGGGCACCAATGACGTAATTGTTTTCTAATTATCTTATATAACTGCACAAACACAAGAAAAGAATAATTGGTTTTGACACGTTTGTATTGGCCACTGCAACAACCATGTTTTGCTAGAGTGAATGCCTTTGGTAGATACTTGAGTACTGACCAAACAAGGGAATAACTCACCAATAACCCTATTTGAGGCCACTAAATGGCTGCCTTTCGCAAGAGTGAATGCCCTTTTCAGTACTGACCAGCAAGGGATTCACTCTCACTGTCAAGGGCGTTAATAACCCTAGTTGCAGTGGCCAATAGGCAAGGATTGTGTGTGGAAATCTTATTGCTTAAATCATGCAGTCTAATAGGGCTATTGTGCTATAAATATAATGTATTAATAGACATGATATTGGCAAGATCAATATTTTTTTCTGAAAAGGTGAATCACAAATAATGGTGTAACATTTCAGAGGACAAGCTACTTGACATACTTATTAATAAGAGCTGAAGTTCCACCATACTTTCAGACAAATCAAAGTTTACTCTCTCCGTCATTTGATCCGACATGTTTAACGTGGATTGTACAAGGATTCAAGCAGTTGTTTTTGGTAGATAGAGACATGAAAATTAAGCTTTCAATGATTTATTTTCAAACCTTTCATATCCATTTTTTATATAATTTATAAAACTGGAAATGGATTCATCACAAAAATGTTATGGTATATTCCCATGAACTTGCCTTGATGACAAGAAATCTTCACAGAAGATCATTTTAATACAGGTGTATAAACATTGCAGTGAAAGATACCCTAGCAAAACCTTGCATGCAACTTGGAGGATCTATTTGGAGGATAACTATTTTCCAAGCGTTATCAATGGTCTCCAAATACTAAAACATTTTAATGAACTTACTCCAATGCTGCCACACACACAAAAAACAGAACCAGCTTTGTTGAAGTTGAAGTTTTGTACCCATCTCAAGGGAACTGGGTGGATGCCTGATGCTTCCATACAGGGATCTGGACGACCCTACCCCCTCCATGTGTCTCTCCCCATGGGGATACGAGGGGGCTTTCATACAAAATATAGTTCCCCCACTTCTGGAAGTTCTGTGCTTGTAACTTCCTCTAATCTGTCACTCTCTTTGACTCTGCCTTTTCTCTTTGCTTTCTGTCATCTGCTATCTTTCTGACTTATTGGCCCATTCTCCTGCCTTTTTGCACAAAAATCTTCCAAACAATTTACACATTTGAGCCCCTCTGAACCTCTGAAATTGGAATGTGTCGACTGAATGCAGTGGGGAGACCAGTGAAACCTGAAAACCGGACACATACGATGTGTCACCCATTATGGCCACATATCCTGGGAACGCAGAAGAAGTACTCATCTCACATTCTTTAACGATATTCAAAACTCTCCCCTGGTATTCATGAGATCTGATTGCGTGACAATTCAATGTCACATTTTGAGCTTTATATACAGATTACACGTAACTGATGGCACTGATAAAACAATACAGTATGTCCAAACGGCTGGTGAACGCTATCACATGCGGACGTTGTAGTCTCCACTGCACTCCCCTTTGTTGGAACTGTTTTTCCTTGACGGGCTCCTGGACCTGTTGGGATCACTCAGAGATTTCCTGGAACACAAAAAGAAATTCTGTTTCTTTGGATAAAAGCAGTCTTTACCCTACTATTAGTAAAGCTGTACTAATCATTTTAGAAAGCATTGGCTTCAAATTTTTAACAAAAGCATTAATAATACAAGATAATAGTTATTGATCGTGGACACATCCACTTGCGCATAGCTTGAGCTGGTAAGGGATGCTTCAGCAGATAAAATTATCCTCACACTTTCCAGGTCACCTATATTTGGTTAGTTTGGTCTTCATCTGCAAGCTCCCCCTTTCTGCAGGTAAATCAAAAGGTTAAGACAAAACTTTTCTGGCTGCTTGACTAACTCACACCGACTGATCTGGAACCATCTGCCAAATTTCATCATTTCTGCATTTTCAGCACACACACACACATGGGAATGGGGAAAAGACTAACAGGTACTTACACCCTGGCTATACACACTAAGGAATGAGAGGAAAAGGTGTCAACAGGTACTTGCACCCTGGCTATACACACTAAGGAATGAGAGGGAAAGGTGTCAACAGGTACTTACACCCTGGCTATACACACTAAGGAATGAGAGGGAAAGGTGTCAACAGGTACTTGCAACCTGGCTATACACACTAAGGAATGAGAGGAAAAGGTGTCAACAGGTACCTACACCCTGGCTATACACACTAAGGAATGAGAGGGAAAGGTGTCAACAGGTACTTACACCCTGGCTATACACACTAACGAATGAGAGGAAAAGACGTCAACAGGTACTTACACCCTGGCTATACACACTAAGGAATGAGAGGGAAAGGTGTCAACAGGTACTTACACCCTGGCTATACACACTAAGGAATGAGAGGAAAAGGTGTCAACAGGTACTTACACCCTGGCTATACACACTAAGGAATGAGAGGAAAAGACGTCAACAGGTACTTACACCCTGGCTATACACACTAAGGAATGAGAGGAAAAGGCGTCAACAGGTACTTACACCCTGGCTATACACACTAAGGAATGAGAGGAAAAGGTGTCAACAGGTACCTACACCCTGGCTATACACACTAAGGAATGAGAGGAAAAGGTGTCAACAGGTACTTACACCCTGGCTATACACACTAAGGAATGAGAGGGAAAGGTGTCAACAGGTACTTACACCCTGGCTATACACACTAAGGAATGAGAGGAAAAGGCGTCAACAGGTACTTACACCCTGGCTATACACACTAAGGAATGAGAGGAAAAGGCGTCAACAGGTACTTACACCCTGGCTATACACACTAAGGAATGAGAGGGAAAGGCGTCAACAGGTACTTACACCCTGGCTATACACACTAAGGAATGAGAGGAAAAGGCGTCAACAGGTACTTACACCCTGGCTATACACACTAAGGAATGAGAGGGAAAGGTGTCAACAGGTACTTACACCCTGGCTATACACACTAAGGAATGAGAGGGAAAGGTGTCAACAGGTACTTACACCCTGGCTATACACACTAAGGAATGAGAGGGAAAGGTGTCAACAGGTACTTACACCCTGGCTATACACACTAAGGAATGAGAGGGAAAGGTGTCAACAGGTACTTACACCCTGGCTATACACACTAAGGAATGAGAGGGAAAGGTGTCAACAGGTACTTACACCCTGGCTATACACACTAAGGAATGAGAGGGAAAGGTGTCAACAGGTACTTACACCCTGGCTATACACACTAAGGAATGAGAGGAAAAGGTGTCAACAGGTACTTACACCCTGGCTATACACACTAAGGAATGAGAGGAAAAGACGTCAACAGGTACTTACACCCTGGCTATACACACTAAGGAATGAGAGGGAAAGACGTCAACAGGTACTTACACCCTGGCTATACACACTAAGGAATGAGAGGGAAAGGTGTCAACAGGTACTTACACCCTGGCAATACACACTAAGGAATGAGAGGGAAAGGCGTCAACAGGTACTTACACCCTGGCTATACACACTAAGGAATGAGAGGGAAAGGTGTCAACAGGTACTTACACCCTGGCTATACACACTAAGGAATGAGAGGGAAAGGCGTCAACAGGTACTTACACCCTGGCTATACACACTAAGGAATGAGAGGGAAAGGCGTCAACAGGTACTTACACCCTGGCTATACACACTGGACCCTGGACCCCTGCCTTTCAATCTTTTGTCATTTTGGGGAGTTGAACCTATGCATTAAAGAATAAGAGAGAATAAAGGTACTCACACCCTGGCCATGCGCACTGGGGAGGGGTCTCTGGCCTTGGAGGAGGAGTCCCTGAGGCCCACATTGTCCACCAGGGTGTTGATGTTCTTGGTGCCAGGAGTGTTCATGGTCCACGACTTGGCCTGTCAGTAATGACACGCAGTCTTAGAGTTTCTTCATGTGTGTGTGCCAGTCGTCATCCGTGTCTGTTTATGTCCTCCAGGTACCAGAGGAGGAGAATGCTATTCTCGAAGGCTGACCTGACATTTTGTGTTTTTTGCTTGAGAGACATTCCCATTCTCTCAGCCAAGATGACTTTATGACAGATGACACTGGGAGTAGTCCTCTAACTAATTCCCAAGGCTGCAGCTGACAGAGCCAGTGCCATGCCTCTTAGTTTGAGAGATATAATCAATTAGAAAAAAGCTGTACTAGTACTCTTCATTTCTTTCAATAATGGATCATGCAGCTCCCGCTCTCAATTTACTATTAATCCCAAATTCAGACTATATGTCAGCCAAAGATAAAAACTGTTTGAGCAAAAGACGAAGGGTTTATGTGTATATCATTGATAACATGTTTTAGGCTTCCTTGTATTTGAATTTTTTGTTGTTGTATTAACAAGTAAATACAGTAATATAAAAAAAAGTATAAGGATTCTGTGGATATTACCAACAACCTGTAGTGACAGGTCTCTATAATTCATGCATGCACACATATGAACATGAGCGTGCATGTGCGGCACACACACATACAGCTGGATACTTATAAGTCGACACATGCTTAAGTCGACATTTGCGTAAGTCGACGGATTTATCATTTCCCGGCCAAAAGTGCTCTTTAAAAGACTTTGATAACAACGGATATCTCGACAACGTATAACTCGACGTTCGTCTATGTCGACAAGATTTTTTCTAAACGTCAAACGGATAAGTCGACTTCCTGACTTTTGTTTTTTCCCCCTGACTTCCTGACTTAAGTCACACCAGTCTTGTTCTATTTTGATCTGTCTCTTTTTTAATGTGTGCACGCGCGTGCCGTGAATGTGTGTGTGTGTGTGTGTGTGTGTGTGTGTGTGTGTGTGTGCACGCACACATGTGTGTGTGCACGCGCACATGTGTGTGTGTGTGTGTGTGTGTGTGTATGTGCCTGTGCATGTGTGTGACGTTTGCAATTATGTTTGACAGTTTTATTGTCGTGTGACGTCAACAATTTCCGGTGGGAGAAAATAGGGACGTTAGCGTACTGTAAAATACCGAGTTTAAGCCCCCACCCCCACCATCCTTTGCACAGTTTGAGGCCCCAAAAAGGGGGTGGGCTTATACACAGTATTTGCCCTTGTGCTCGAAACATAATTGTAAAAGGAAAGATACACAGCCTGTTACAGGGTGCTGCAGATTTTTTTTTTACCCTAAAGGGCCTGCTACACTACATGTTACATCCCCAATGCCCGGTGAATCCATTCATGCAGGCATGCGCGTGCGCACACACACACACACACACACACACACACACACACACACACACACACACACACACGCACGCACGCACGCACGCACGCACACATACATACATAATTATGTCACAGTAGAAATGGGAATCCAGTAGGATTCGGAATCCTACTAGTACAAATCGGAATTCTGATTTCTACTAGTACAAATCGGTACTGACAGCCAGTAGAAAATGGAATCCAGTACACATTATAATCAACATATTGTTTCAGTTGTAAGAGAAGAAAGACAAAACAAAGGGATTAGGTTGTACTGTCTTTTCTAGTGCTGCAGCCAAATGGATTAGGTTGTCTTTTCTAGTGCTGCAGCCAAGGGATTAGGTTGCACTGTCTTTTCTAGTGCTGCAGCCAAAGGGATTAGGTTGCACTGTCTTTTCTAGTGCTGCAGCCAAAGGGATTAAGTTGTCTTTCTAGTGCTGCAGCCAAAGGGATTAGGTTGCACTGTCTTTCCTTGTGCTGCAGCCAAAGGGATTATGTCGTCTTTTCTAGTGCTGCAGATAAAGGGATTAGGCTGTCTTTTCTAGTGCTGCAGCCCAAGGGATTTCACCCTTTCACAAGGTATTTCACCCTTTTACAAGGTATTTCACCCTTTGTATAGTGTTTGCCTCCAAATGGGTGGTGGGCTTATACTACTAGATGGGCTAATACTCGGTATTTTACGGTACATAGTTAAAAGATCTTTTCTTTTAGACTCTTTGAGTTTACCATGGCTCAACTCAACACTGATGGCCAGTCATAGCATAACTTGCATTCTCGCTGTTTTGCCATGGAAAAGAGTGAGCATTTTCCATACGTCTGGCAAAATTTCATCCACCGGACCGGCCCTTTAAGAAACGTCTTTACTGTATATACTCTCTCTCTCTCTCTCTCTCTCTGGATTATCTTCTGAAAGTGTCTGTGAAGTCGACATATCCGACTGACGGATAAGTCTACATTTCTTTTGGAAAATGTCTGTGAAGTCGAGATATCCGACTGACGGATAAGTCGACATTTTATGTCAACGCATAACTCGACATAAACTCAATTGCCGCTGGCACGTCGACTTAAGCGTATTCGACTGTATATACATACACACACAGCAGGCAAACCACTATTGGCATTGAGAGTAGCAAATTCAGTATTGGGAGGCTTGGAGAATAGCGATACAGTTTTCATAGCCATTGTCTTCATTCCTCAATATGAACTTTTCTTTCTGAGAAACATTTTGTAACATACTTGCTACAGGATTTAGAAGTTCCAAGGCAATAGTTTTATTCTGATGAGAAGGAGTGAGGAAAATGGAACACTTTAAATTGCTTTCACTAGCTAGATCCACTCTCTTTTCTTGAAACATACTGACCGTGGGCCCTGAAGAGAAGAAGAAGAACAAAAACTAGCAATGTTATTTTGATGATTTAACAACTGCATAATAGTAAAATGTCTGTCAGGAGATTTCATTCTTTTCTCTGTAATATCATCAGTAGTTTGAGACTTCAGTCATGATAACAAAGGCTTCATTTTACACATGAGAATATATTTTATAAACAAAAACAGCAAAGAAAAAACAGATTTTATCAAACTGTTATCAACAAGACATCTCTCAGTGCAGACCTCACAGTCTCCAGTTTTTAAAAAACAGCTATGTTTGAAAGCTTAACTTTAAAAAAAAGAGCTATGCTTGAAAGTTTGACTGTCTATCTCCAACGATCCATCCTACCACCAATACCAAGATTAGTGTTCTGCTTTTGGATCAGCTGTCAACAGCTTATCTTTTTAAGATGTTATTAAACAGTTAATTTGCAAACATGAGAAGAAAACCATCAATTGCCAGCGCTCACCTTAGCACGCATGTTTCGCGAGTGCAGCTCCAGTTGTTTGGTCAGTTCTTTCTTGGTATCACGCATGCTCAGGGTGAGGGACTGTGGACATTCAGTTTAACAATGAATTCACACACACAAATGCATACATATACACACATTTAACAAATCCATATAAAAGTGGTCAGAAAGGCACACAAGTAAATGGATGCATGATAATAAAAAGAAATGACGAGCATATGCTAGCAGTAGACATTTCTATTCAGCTTTACTAGGGTTGATCAGTTATTTGTCTGAGACCGAATAAACACACCATATAAATATCTACATAACAGACAGACAAAGAAATATGCAAGCATTCATTCTGCCCCTAAAGATCAAACTATCCTTTGTACCGAACTAGGAGCTTCAAATGTGTGTACATTTATGTAGACAGTTCACAGGTTATTGTTTTAAGCCCTCTGCGTCAGTATCTAGCTTACCTTCCAGTTGATCATTTCATAGCTGTGCTGGTCATGAGACACAGGAATCCCCACTTTGACCTTGCGAAGATCGTGCCAGTCTGAAAGAAGAGCAGCAGCACACACTAAGGTAATCATGTGTCTGTGCAATATATTACTCCACTGTTCATTAGGTGTTGTTATTTTTCTATGCCCATAGGTATGAAAGCACGGCAGCACACACTAAGGTAATCATGTGTCTGTGCAATATATTACTCCACTGTTCATTAGGTGTTGTTATTTTTCTATTCCCATAGGTATGAAAGCACGGCAGCACACACTAAGGTAATCATGTGTCTGTGCAATATATTACTCCACTGTTCATTAGGTGTTGTTATTTTTCTATGCCCATAGGTATGAAAGCACGGCAGCACACACTAAGGTAATCATGTGCCTGTGCAATATATTACTCCACTGTTCATTAGGTGTTGTTATTTTTCTATGCCCATAGGTATGAAAGCACGGCAGCACACGGGACACAAAATCTCATGACCACCCTTTTGGGCATATTACCATGTTTGCTATATGGACTATAAGGTGTTGTTATTTTTCTATGCCCATAGGTATGAAAGCACGGCAGCACACGGGACACAAAATCTCATGACCACCCTTTTGGGCATATTACCATGTTTGCTATATGGACTATAAGACGATACTTATTTTTCCAGACCGAGACCTGTGCACTTTATTACATGACTAATAACATTTAGTAAGAAACCTTGATAAGAAAATAAGAAAATTTGTGTAAACTTTAGGGGGTGCGCCTTATAATCTGATGCAGCCTTTTTGTGGACCCATGAAATATAGTACTCAGTTGTTCATGAGGTGATGTGTCAGGGATTTTGTTCTTTATTCTCAGAAGTTGAGTCACATGAAGTTGTGTCTTACAAATATTACACCTAACCGAAATATCTGTTCTGATTATGCATATTAATCTTTAGGTTTATAACACTAAATATGCAGACAGCAGACAAACTGGAGGATCAATGTTAAAATATTAGACAGATATTATCATGTGAAAAAGAAACACCTGAAGGTGCTGATGGGACCCAGAGATGCACCAGCCATGCCTGCCCTATCAACATGAGAGCAGTCCTGCTCCAGCCCGGGAAGTATGTGTTGTGTTACTGGGGAGCAACAGAACATGATCGAACAACTTTTAAAAAAATCAATTTCACTCACATTTAATGTAGCACTTCTCAAAGTCAAAGACGAGGTCAGACAAACTCTTGTAGGTCAGAGGTTTGTACATGAGGTCCTCACGCCGACTCATCCCAATGGCACCGTATCGACCCCCATGGTACACGCCCAGGACAACATGGCGGTAGATGTTGCCGCTGTAGATGCTCTTGAAGCTCAAGGGAAACCGCTCCAGGCCTATCATACCATTGGTCAGAAATCTGGTTTGAAATTCAGGACTGGAAATTTGTTGAGAAACGACCAGTGAGTATGTACAGTCAAACCCGGTTATAAGATAATCGAAGGGAGATATTTGTTTTGTTTTCTTATATCTGATACTCGGATATAAGAAAACATTTTGAATTTGTTTTCTTGTAACCGATTTGAATGGGAAAAAAGGGGGAAAATAAAAGAGAAAAAGAGAAAAAAATAAAATAAAAGACAAACAGAAACATAAAACGAAAAGAAAATGCTTTTACCTAATTTGGTGCATGAAAAAAAGGGGGGAAATGCAAAACAAAGGAGGAAAAAAAGAAAGAACGGAACAGAAAATTAAAAACAAAAATGAAGGCAGACGTGGTGTGAGTTGCATGATGAGCGAGCAAGATAGCGGAGAGCAGATGAATGAGTGGGTGTGGTGTGAGAGTAACATATTTGTTTAAATGTAAATTTCTGTTTCTTGTTTTTAATCAATATTCTAATTTGGATGTATAACTCATTTTACACAGTGAAAGACAATTTTGTATTTGCGTTTGTACAATGCCAATGGACTATAAAAAAAACTTGCGACCTATGACTCATGTTTTACATCATAAAATCAAAATACAGCAAAACTCGGTTATAAGAAATTCGAAGGGAGATCATTTTTTACTTATTACCATATTCAAGTTTTCTTATATCCGAAACAAAATGAAGAGAACATCCTTTTTCCTAATTTGATGCATTTCTTACATCATAAAATCAAAATCGTCTATTAAGAAGAAGATTTAAAGGTGCCTACAACCACTCAAACTAACAAGCTTTTTGTTCCTTTTCACTGTTATCAAATACGTACCCCTTCACCTTTCTTGTACTGAACTATTACCATTTACTGTCCACCCATGCAGCTTTTTATCAATCGTTTGCTTTTGTTTATGTGGATTTTCGTCCACATATTCAGTTATTTGTATTTATCTTTTTAAAGAAATGGATTGCCTTTTCCTATCTGCCATATTTTTGCTGCTGAAAATAAAAGGATAGACAGTCTCTCTACCACCAACACAAAAGTACCGGCACTCATATTTTTTTCTTCTGCTCAACATTTATTTTGCACCGAATACTGAAGGAAAGTATAGAATAAAGGAACAAAAACAACCCAATAAGTCTTGCAATCAAGAGCCTGTACTGTTTAGACTGTCTGTGACGCAACTGGTATGGTACAATTTTCTCGGAACATCCTTTCAGTTCAGGTCCAACTCACTTTTAAAGACACACTGACCCAACACGATTAAGTCCCTTGTTTTTTCTGGGTAGCTGTGACCCACATACAAATTCCCCTAACTTCAAATTGAGGCTGCTCTTTAAAATGTTTCATTTTCAATTTGGGGGCATTTGTATGGGAGTCAAACCTGGTCAAAACAAGATTTCGTACCAGCTATAAAAGGGAAAACATGTGGAACTCATGATTTTGACATGTGATCTGGTGGGTCTTTAAGAAAATGTTGTCAATGGTAATTCGCTTATAAGAAAATAGAGCTCGCTAATAAAATAAAAAAACGAACTGCAAACCAACTCTCTTGTATGACATACCTTTCTTATGTCCAAGTTTCCATTGCGGATGGGAGAAGGAATTTGCTTGCTTATAGCCGAGTTTTCTTATAAGCGAGTTTTTTATATCCGAGTTTTGATCATAGATAAGAAAGAAGAAGTTCGGCAGGGATTTTTTTTTGCTTCATTATAAGCAAGTTTTCTTATAAGCGAGTTTCTTATAAGCGGATTCGGCTGTATCTTTCTATATTAAGGTTAGAGTTTCTGTGACGTAGCTGCTCTGACGTACATTTTCCTCTTTTTTTGTTTGTTTTGTTGGAACGACTGCATCTTTGAACATCCTTTCAGTTCATGCCCTAATTTTTTTTTAAATCGCTTATAAGAAAATCAAACTCTCTTATAAGAAAATGAACTGCAAACCAAACTCCCTTGAATAAAATCATTTTCTTATATCCGAGTTTACATCGCGGATGGGAGAACGAATTTGCTTGCTTATAACCGAGTTTTCTTATAAGCGGTTTTCTTATATCCGAGCTTTGATAATACATAAGAAAGAAGGAATTCGGCCGGGGAAAATAAATTGCTTGCTTATAAGCGGGTTTTCTTATAAGCGAGTTTCTTATAAGCGGGTTCGACTGTACACTTTAATAATTTTAGTAATTTGTTTCATTTATATATATCATTTTTATATGGCATCATTTTTATTTGGTTTATAGGCTTTTATGTATCACTGTATTTAAATGTAAAAAATAAAAATAAAATCAAAAGGTATAGCTCAGGAATTTTCAGTAATGGCTGAACAACTCTAGCAAGCAGTTTCTTTTAATATAATGGATGTCAATTTGCACACTGGTACAAAAACAATCCCTTACACAAGCACACAATGCAAACACACATAGGTACATGCCTGAATGTAAAGCATGCATACATAACTAAATACACACACACACACACACAATAAGCATGACCACATACTTTTCATCTAATACCACGCCATATGGAAGTGCACACTTATCTGTTTAAGCTGACAATACCAGATAACACTCATACAATTTCTTTAATTCAAATAACAAAAGATACATTCCTAAAATGACGGCCTCCAAGCACTTGATGGGAAGGGCTTCTCTTATCATTTCCTTGGCACATTCCATTAACCTGCAAAATTAAACAAACAAACAGAGAGAGAGAAAATTGTTCCAAAGTGACACAGATACGGAGAATTGTTACAAAGTGAACACTAACAAACATGAACCTTCAAAATGCAGTTGACATTTTTATAAATACGCACCACCACCACCGATACACACACACACACACACACACAACACACACACACACACACACACACACACACACACACACACATTTCATGCACATAGGAGTACAAACACACATCATTTAAAAAAACAAAACACTTTATGCTTTACATTTGATTGTTTTACATATCAAACGTGTATGAACACAAATAATCAAATTCAAATGTGAAGGGAATACAAACATGTGGACTTGGACTACCAAATATTTCTGATAACATCTTGTCTTTTAATTTTATATCTTATCCATTGCACTATGTGTAATACAAAACATATTTACCCTGTAACAGGACGGTTCTTTCTTATTTCATAAAACTGAGTGCCTGTATGATTATATCTGTGAAAAAGTCAAAGAAAAAAGCAGTGATTTGCAAAAACATGTTGTAAATAAAGATATACTATGCAAAATTGTGTCATGGGAAATGTGTTTCTTACTTTTATTTGGTCTGAGTAAGTATACATATGTGCTCACATGTGTATTTTATTTTTATAAGTCCTCTTTGTGTGCGGTGTCTGCACATGTTGGCATTTATGTAACAATACAAACAGACTATTTGTATTGCTAGTGACTACTCAACTCAACTCAACAATGAATTTCTCTTTTCGAGATAAGTTGAGTTGAGTTGAGTATTGTTGAGTTGAGTTGAGTTGAGTAGTCACTAACAATACAAATAGTCACTCTCTTCATAATACCTTCTGTAAGCAAAAGAGAGACATTAAATGACCAGCCCAATCCCATCTAAAAACAACAACAAAAACAAGCAAACAAACAAACACAACCACATAAACATGACCCATTCCAATTTACAAATTTCAGGTCCTATCCACTTTTATGCTTGAACGTCTGTGTCACATACAACTTCAAATGTATGTGTTCGTGCCAAGTATTGCACGTTTAGGGTACAGACAGTGGCAATTATCCTATCATGACTAGCGCATTCTGTGTACACACAATATCTGTTCTAATAAAGGTCAAGGATACTCCAGCTCTGTCATGTATTTCTGAATGCGCTCTAACCGCTCTGGAATAGTCACTGATGGAGAGAAGTTCAAAGGAGGCTGAGGAGTGGCAATCTGAAACAAATTGCCAGTACACAAATACAGTACTGTTATAAATCAAATACATACATAGAGTTCTTTATAATATAACTGATTAAATGACTTAAATAAAAACATTAAAACAAGGAAGCATAGGTCTATATTGCCTTCAGAACAATGCATATTTGTCAGTATGTTGTGACCTGTTTCTTAGAATATTTTGAAAGGTTAAAAGGTCATTCACTCATTGCATCTTTTGTAAAAGTTGACAATTTGGTGTTTTATTCTTTTCTCGGGGTTTTTCAGTTTGGAAAGTTTTTTTTTATCCACAAACCATAAATAATACTTGATTTGTTTCAGGTGAATTTCAGGCCACATAAACCGACAAAGAGAGCACAAGGCACAAGTTTCCACTTTGAAATACCCAACACACCGTGAACTTTTAACAAATCATTTGATCAATTCATGCAAACTAAATTTTTCCAGTAAGTCATGTTAAAAAAAGACCAAGGTATAGCCTATCAATTGAACTTCCACATTCCCATATCCTCTAAATGTTCATAATTGCTCTGTTTCTACCTTTTGATGCATTGCTAGTCTGTAAATGAAAGACAAAAACAGTTGAAACTTCAACAAAACAGTAAATATAATATAAATAAAATACAAGAACACAGTTCAGAATAAAGACTCCTGGGATACAGAATACAGTTCAGAATAAAGACCTCTTGAAAACGTCGGGTGGAAATTAATCCAAGCTTGTTTTTTGTCAGATATACATATTATTTCACAAATATATTCTATTATTTTGCTTTATGTGCATTTTACTCCAACAGCGGATCATTTTCTGCAATATTAGAGCTGCCCGTCCCATTTGTAGAGTAAAAAATAAAAAGCTTCAAAACCAGAAAGGTTTGCAGACCTCCGGTAAGGAAGCTTGGTTGCGTATCTTGTTGGTCATGGCCACTCCCTCTGGGTGGTTGCGGGCCACATGGTCCCACATTCGGTCCCACGTGCGATCGTCCATGGGGAAACCACTGCGGTTGATCCAAAACAGGACCCCATTCTCTTCATGCACGTCATCACCCGATCCTGCCACACTTCCTTTTCCAGCCCCGGCCACTGGAAGTAAAAGAAGTTGAGTATTGTTTCCTTTTTCTGTAGTGTTGCCCAAAAATCTATGTTTTGTCTTTTGAAGTATAGTTACCCAGTAAATTTAGTAAAACGTTTGATTAAATTAAAACAAAACAAGAAATAAATAAGAACAGTTCTTGCATGTACCAGATGTGTTTGTGCATGATGACATTATTCAATCTTTGGTTGATTATTGAATTTTTTTTTTAAAGCGGTAGAAGTGGGGAGAGTAGTTAGAAGATTCTAAATGCATGTATAGCCTTATATTTTTTCCACACATTTCCCAATCAATCAATGCTTGTCAATGTTCAATTGACCTATAAGCACCATAACCCCTCATGGATCCTATCAAACCATACAGACATTTCCTTACTGTATCTAACCTTTTTCATATTTCCCAAACAAAGCTTGTCAATGTTCAACTGACCTACCAGCTTCATAAGCCCTCATGAATCCTCTCAAATCATGTAGATATTTCTTTACTGTATTTAACTTTTTTTCACATTTCCCAATCAATGCCTGTCAATGTTCAACTGAACTACCAGCTTCATAACCCCTACTGCATCCATAAACTGATACATTAAAAAAACCACAATAGAAAACATTCACATATGGTCAAAAAATAAAAAATGTACTCACTTGAATTATGTCAGTATCGAAAGCTTCCAAAGCTAGAATGTTTCCACATGTTTATTTCCGCCTCATGTGTGAATCTTACCATTTTCTTCCTAATTTATAGTGCCAATTCTGAAAAAAAGAACATTGGCAATTCTGAAAGGAAAAGGAAGTATAAATGTCATCATTGTTTGACACACAAATTACTTATTTCCTTTACCAAATAAAACTGATGTTAAAATGCATGCAAAGTGAGAACGTTAAAAAAATCACTTCAAGATAGAGACAGAGCACTAGTTTACGTCAACTTGCATTTTGATTAACAGGTCATTGTGCAAAACAAATTAGTAAAATATTTTTTTAATTTCATATAATCATAAGGTATATGAGATATAAACATTGTACTAAATTTGTTACAGTACAGTTATAAGACAACTATGCATAAAACATTTATCAAATCATGTTTTTGTTCAATTGTTTTCTTTTTAAATGCAGAACCATTAAGTAATCTTACAAAATGAACTCAGCTCCAGATCTAGGTATTACTATTAGATTTAGTGTAACTTCCAAAATCATCATCATAAACAAGGTGTTTTTTTCCATTCTTTCTATCTTTTTGTGTGCAAAACCTCAACCTAACTGCCAACAAATCGGACCCCGGACAAAAGCCCACTGGACATAAGCCCACCGGACAAAAGCCCACTGGACAAAAGCCCACCTCATTATCAGGGGAAAAGGACAAAACCCCACTGAAGGGGTGATATGATACTTTTTTTTTCTCCAAACAATGTCTCTGTCTTTTTGTCTCTGCCTTTCTCCAGACTTTGTCTTTGTCTCTCTTTCTCTAGCTCTGTCTCTGCCTCTCTCAGGTCAGGTCAGTCAGGGTAATGAGGGCAACTAGGCCTCGCGGCCTCTGAAGTGCCCTTTCAATATAGTGTTTGTAGTATTGAGCACAGCTGTGACGGTTTTTGATGACACAATCAGTCATGTTGGTATCTCAATTCTGTCAATTTAGGGTCTTTGTCCAGGAGGTTTTTAAACTGGTTAAGGTTTGGTGCAAGCTTGATTTGTGCAGAGAGGTTATTCCAATACTTGGCAACTCTGTTAGCAAAAAAATGTTTTCTAATGTTAGTTCTGCTGTATTGTATTAGTATTTTTAATTCACAGCTTCTAGTTTTCGAATAGTTCGAGAGCTGAAACAATCTTTTGTTAGTAAAGTCAGTATTGTTAAAAATTTTATAAACATTTATCAGGTCTCCTCGCAGCCTCCTGTATTTCAAGGATGGCAAATCCAGCCTGCGCAGCCTTTCACCATAGTCTTTATTTTTAAGAGATTTTATCAGTTTAGTAGCTCTCCTCTGGCATCTTTCAATTGACACAGACTGTCTTTTGAGATATGGGTTCCAAATTTGATTCCCATATTCTAAATGTGGTCTCACCAAGCTTTTATACAGGTTTATAAACACATTATTTTTTATTCCTGAAAAAGTCCTCCTAATCAGCCCCAGCATTCTATTTGCCTTGCCAACAGCTGTTGTGATATGTTTGTCAAACTTAAGATTAGGATCAAAGATCACCCCTAAGTCTTTTTCTTCTGTGCATGTCTCTAATTTATGTCTATTTGTGCCATGAGTTATTTCATATTCCCTCTGTGGATTTTTGAATCCTAAATGCATAACTTTACATTTGGCAGCATTGAAATACAATTTCCACTTCTCAGACCATTCAATAGCTGAATAAGCCCATTTATATATTTTTGTATTATGTCCGATTCATGAGAAGAATTATAAATTTTAGTGTCGTCTGCGAATACTTTGCAAACACTTTCAACTTGGTCAGGCAAATCATTTATAAAAATAGTAAATAAAATAGGTCCCAAAATACTCCCTTGAGGGATGCCACTCAAAATGTCCGTGTTTGATGAAGATTTATCCCCCACCTTTACTTTCTGTTTTCTACCTGTTAAACAGTCTCCCACCCACAGCAAAATATTTCCCGTTATGCCATATGATTTTAGTTTCAAAAGTAGTCTTTGGTGAGGTACAGAGTCGAACGCTTTTCGAAAGTCTAAATAAATTATATCAAATGCTTCTTTTTGTTCAATAAATTTAGTAAAATCGTCCATAACCTCGACTAACTGTGTCATGCAAGACCTGCCACTCCTAAAGCCATGTTGACAATCTGAATACAAATTAAAATCTGTCATATGGTTTACTATAGTGTCTCTTATAAATTGCTCTAAAATCTTACATACTATACAAGTTAAGCTGACTGGTCTGTAGTTACCAGGGTTAGTTTTAGTACCTTTTTTAAAAATAGCTGTGACTTCAGCTGTTTTCCATTCTGATGGGAGTGAACCTGTCTCCAAACTCTTATTAAATAAGATTGTAAGAGGCATTGCTAGTTCCTCACTTAACTCTTTTAGAACTCTGGATGGTACCTTGTCAGGCCCCTGGGCCTTGTTAACGTCCAATTCTTTCAACTTTTTTTTAACCGCTTCAACAGTAACTCTCACATCTGTACAGTAAGCAGGTGGCTCATTAGTTAGTTTTGGTAGTGACTCTGTATCCTCTTTAGTAAAAACGCTAGCAAAAAAGTCATTAAGAACATTTGCTTTGTCTTCATCGGTTGTAACTAGATTTCCATGTTGATCCTTTAGTGGACCAATACCTGTATTCGTTTTTAGCTGTGAATTTATATATTTCCAAAACATTTTGGGGTTAAATTTACAATTATCGGCAATATTTTTCTCATGAATTTGTCTTTCTTTCTTTAGTTGTTTTGAACAATTATCCCTTGTTTCCACATATTTTTTTATAGCGTTTACTCGCTTTTGACTTGCCATTTTCTAAATATCTTCTATAGATTTTGGATTTCCTCTTGATACTCTTCCTCAATCCCAGTGACATCCAATAAGGTTTATGCTTCTTGTTTTTCTGAGAAACATTTGCTTTTGCCTTAGGAATGTGATTATCCATTGAGTTATGTATTTTATTTCTAATGTTTTGCCAACAGTCGTCAACACTCAAGCTGTATAAGTGCTCCCATGTCTGTGAACCAATCTCGTCTTTCATTTGTGCAAAGTTCACTTTATTAAAATTGAATTTAAGACTTTGATCTGTATTGCTTAAGTTGCCTATGTTGACATACATATGAAACATAAGCACTTGATGGTCACTTTTGCCTAGGGGACATGAGTGAGTAATGTCGGATATCAATTGGTCATCATTTATTAAGATCAAATCTAATATGTTTGACTTTTGACCTTCCCTTGTTCGTGTTGGTTTATTAACCATTTGAAATAAATATGCGTCTCTTGTGGCTTCAATAAAGTCGTTTTCTCTTTGTGATGTCCACCGGCCATCCCACTTTATATCTGGAAAATTAAAATCCCCCATGATACAAACCTTATCATATTTCTGTATCTCATTGTCTTGAATTAAGTTATTTAGTTCCAGTAAATTCTCGTCCCCAGTGTCTGTCTGATTTAGCTCACTGTGCGAGTCTCTGTCTCTTTGTCTCTGTCAACTAGACTTTGTTTGTCTCTGTCTCCCACTCTCTCTCTCATTCCTTCTGTTGTCTGTCTCTCTCTAGACTTTGTCTCTGTCTCTCTGTGTTTCTGCCTCTCTCCAGACATTGCCTCTGTCTCTGTGGCGAGTCTCTGTCTCTCTCTGTGTCTGCCCGTCTCTCCAGTGTCTGTCTCTGTGCGAGTCTATCTCTTTGTCTCTCTGTCAACCTGACTTTGCCTCTGTCTCTGCCTCTGTATCTCTCTCCAGACATTGTCTCTGCTCTCTGCGAGTCTCTGTCTCTGTATCTCTCGTTCCTTCTGTTGTTTATCCCTGTCTCCGTCTCTCTCTCCCCAGACTTTGTCTCTGTCTCTTTCTGTCACTCTCTCTCTCATGGATCTCTATCTCTGTATCTCTCTCCCTTCCTCTCTCTCTCTCTCTATACACATGTATATATATATATATCTCTATGTCTCTGTGTTTCTGTCTCTTCCAGACAGTCTCTGTCTCTCTCTCTGTCTCTGCCTCCCTCTCCTGTGTCTGTCTATGTATCATATCTCCCATTGAGTGGGGTTTTGTCCGTTTTCCCACATAACGAGGTGGGCTTTTGTCCGTATGTCTGGTGGGCTTTTGTCCGCGCACCCAACAAATCAGCCCTTTGATTGTGGGCACTATATTGTATTCCTTGAAGGAAAAAACCCAAAAAAGAAAACGAACTAACAAACAAACTGAAAGAAGAAACACACACACACACACTTAAGAAGTATTAACCTTGCCATGAGCAGCTACAGTGTGTACTTTTTTCTTGCAGTAATGAAGCTTAAAGCTAGAATTTTAAAATCTCGATCAGCTAGGTGTTCCGCCTGAAGCTACTGAAGTTGCCTATCCTGGTGTTGTCCCGTCTGTCAACTTCACTTGGTCCGCCATTCGTTTACTTGGATGCCAACGCCGCAAACCAGACCACTAATTTTGCGACATTAAGATGACGCTCTAAGAACTTTGTAGTATCGTTTGAATTAGACACAATAGCTTTTAGCTTTATTAATTAGCCTAATATATATATATATATATATATACAACACAAACTCTTATAATATATTTGAGATACTCATCATAACGGCAACCGTTTATTGGTCCGTTTCCTGTTAGCAGACAGCATCGTATGATTACTCCAGCAAAATGACAGTGATTCTAAAACCAACTGCTTGTTCTAAATATTTACGCTATCTGAGTGTATGGATAGGTTTTGTTGCGTTGATGGCTTTGGGAAACACGGTCCAGTGTTATGTTGATCATTCATTTTTAGTAACGCGTCTTTACACTAATCACCCTGAAAAAAATGGTGAGAACTAGTTAGTAGAGTAGTACTTACTACTGGGAGTACTGGATGGATAGGACTACATTCCGACTACACTGCACACGCGATTCACACATGCATGCATGCATACTCGCCACACATACGTTCACATACATGCACAATGATGCAAGAACACACAGGAATAGCTGTAGCTGGCTCGTAATCCGTCAGGTTTGCGAGTGTGCGGGTTCGAATCCAGCTCGGATCGCAGTGGTGTGTCCTTGGGAAAGGCACTTTACTCCTATTTTCTTCACTCCACCCAGGTGTAAATGGGTACCTGACATCAGTTGGGGGAAAAGTCTTTCGGATGAGACTTAAAACCGAGATCCTGTGTGCGAACGCATGCACAAAGGTCTTGCAGTTGCACACACGTTATATAGCTCATTCCACTATTCAATAGGACTAGGAGTAGGCCATGTTGTGCTGGTGAAATGGATGACACGAACTCACATAGTATCATGTGCGCCAATTGCAGTCTAAACGAAGACTTTGGGCGTGGGGCAGGATAAACATAAGTAGGTAGAAGAAGAAGACACGCACACGACACATACACACTTTCGTCCCTCACCTTGATCCACCCCTTGACTCCTCCCGCTATTTACATTTGTTTGTGTCTGGGTGTGCATGCAATATTTTATCCTTAGTGCTTAACCCTTTCACCGCCAAAGTCGCATTATAGCACCACAATGATTTAACGTCTATGTCACTAAAAGGCATCAAATTGGGGTATATTATCCAAAGACCCTATTGTCTTAGTTTTGGGGAAGTAAGGATAGACCTTATTTTGTATTATGTCACAGAACAATCCCCAATACTGCAGATGGATTTTGTTCTCTACCCAGGTAAATTTAATGGACATTTTTGGCTGAAATATGGCTGGCGGTGAAAGGGTTAAATATCATTATCCATAATTTGTATTTGCAGCCATTTCCTTTTTGTAACAATGCTCGGTGAAGGTTGATACAATTCACAATACTGCACTAAATGGGTCTACTTGTGATTAATTTTCTCTCATCATCTTCATTTATGTGTGTGTCCTAACAGGATCAAAAGAAAGACAGGCTGTTGTACTGGAGAGTGTTAGGTCTGAATTTGTGGCAGTTGAGTCAGGTGTTCCCCAAGGCTCCCTCCTCGGTCCCACCTTATTCATGCTATGCATCAACGATCTGCCCCAAGGTGTCACAGCAACAATTATTAACCCGCCTGTTTGCCGACGATACTCTGTGCCATAAGACCATCGCCACCCCCTCTGATCAACAGGCTCTCCAGCAGACTGGGAGACAAAATGGCACATTAAATTACATCCTGATAAGTGCCAATCCATTAAATTCACAAGAAAGCATAACCACACAATGAGCCAGTACCATCTTCATAGCCACACCTTCTCTAACACTGAGGAGATAAAGTACTTAAGAGTTACCATCTCCAACGATCTGCGATGAGACTCCCACATTTCCAATAGATACAACAAAACTCTGGGCTTTATAAGAAGAACTCTGAAAGTCTGGAGTATCCACATCAAAGAAAAGGCTAAAATATTGCTCTGGTATGTACAACACTAGAGTATGCAATTAGTGTGTTGGACCCCTCCAGCAGCAAAAACATCAAGAAAATAGGTGTACAACAGAGGGCGGTGTGCTGGGTCATCAATCGACACCGCCAGACGTCCAGCGTAGAATCCATATAATATATGACTTTATGAGCAGCTGAGCTGGTCCCTACTATCAGAACGAAGAAGAAAAGCTTCGCTCATCAATTTCTTCAAGTTCCACTGTGGAGAATTGGTGATCAACTCCTCCAGGAAGCTTCCACTTCCAGCCCTCCAACAAGGTCAACTCGTTTCCTGCATGCTGAGGCGTACCAACTGCCAGCATGCAGGACTCTGTACCGTCAGCAGTCCTTTTTCCCTCGGACCATTTCTGAGTGGAACCTGCTCCCATGTGTGGCAGTGTCATCATCCACAGTGGGAGCCTTCAAAAGCCAGATTTACCCCCCACCTCCACCCCTTCTTCCTCCTCAACCTCTTGTTCTTACCCTCTCCCCTCCACCCTCTTCCACGATACCCTCCCTACCCCTTGTGTCCCTCCTGGCTCCCACTTTTTCCTCATACCAAGCTAAGACTTTAAGCCAAAAGATATTCTCAATAAGCGCAGAAACCTCTTCTAGTTCTTAGTTAATCTTCAGTATGATGAAGGTTAATCTTCAGTATGATGAAGGTGGAAGATCAAGTGAAGAAGAAGTAGAAGCTGCTGTGTTTCCCTTTGTTGGAGAAGTGGGTATTGTGTTAGTTTTCTAGTCTGCTAAAGAGAAATAATGGATCAGATATTAACTATAACAAATCAATGATATTGTTAGCCTAATGAGGAAGAATTTACAGTGATTAGAAATATTTATGTTTCAGTGACAGGCCTTGGTGCTCGACTGTTTGGAGTCTGGACACTCTTGGCATCGGTACTACGATTTGCCTGTGCCTTCGATATACATAATAAATCGTATGTATTAACCTACTTTGACTGACATATCGTTTGTGAAAGTCAGAAACCTTGTAACTCGATTTTTTAGTTAGATACATAGTCAGCTCTCCAATTTTTGCCACCACATTCCACCAAAAGCTTGTATCTCTAACGACTTTCTATCTGGGGTAAATGAGGTTGTGTAAATTGAAGAAAAACTTGTAAGTCCCAAATTCAGGTAAACTTAAGGACAAAAACCTCGTATAGATCTTCGTTCTTTTCAACTAATTCAAGTATTAAAAAAAGAAGAAGTAATTTTAACAAAATGCAGGACTGAACTCGCAATGTCTTGAACAACATATTCATCATAGTTAATAACTTGTGGTAAACGCGGTTAATTTTTAAAACTTTTTTTTTTCATTTTTCTCAAAACTACCAAAATTGAGTTACAAGGTTTCTGACTTTCACCGACTATATGCTCATATGATAGTGTCTGCCGAGTGTTTTGCATTTTTGTGCATGTATGTAAGAGCTCAAATGGGTTCTGGTGTGTGTATAAATAGATATAAGTGTGTACATTATAACATAGAATTGTGTTTAGAGATGTGTCTATTTTTTTTATAGTAGCAATGATGGATGGGCTATAACTCAACTAGAAGCAAAATGATTTGTTTGCAAAGTGTGTGCGCTTGCAATTTGTGTCTGTGCGCATATGTGTGTATGTTTCTTCCAGGATGATGAAATTGAATGTCCTCATTTTACATGTTGGACATTTTATTTCCAGTAACATGTTTAGATTTTTGTGTGTAAAAAAGAAAGAGAAGAAACAGTACTTTTAAATTTAAGGGAATGTGCTCTTTTTTATATGTTGAACTTGAACTAAGACTTCTGCTTTGCTCTTGTTCTTTTATTCAATTTTGTGTGTGTATGGTAATATAAACATTATAGTGTTTTTCAGTTTTAATGTACATTGTGCATGTATTCATGTCGACCTATGTTACAATTTTGTATTTCTGTTTATTCACAGGCTCTATCACCTAACCTTTTTGTCATTCATCTTGGCGCTGGGTCATTTTGTCTCTGAGGTCTACATTTACAAAACAGCAAGCCTTACAATTGGAGTTTGTGCTCCCTTGGTTGTGTCAAGTAAGTTGTAATTATCTAAAGGCCTAGAGCTATGCTCTTTTTTTTTTTTAAATGACTGCCTTGTCAGACCAATTGACATAGGCTAGAACACCAAGGCTACATCAAAATGTTATTATGCTATGCATAGTTATGCAGGGATTGTCTTTAGCCATGACAAGCTCCTAGCATAACATCATTCTCCAAAATCCTGCGAAGTGGGTCACACGCGTAACGTTCTCATCCATAGCTGATGCACTTGTACCATAGTGTTCAAGTGCTTCTGCTGTTGGGATGATCCCTGGAGTCTTTTAGCCAGGGTAAGCAAACTACAAAAATTGTTTCCAATAACTGTGTATATATATATGTTACAGTCAAAATAAGAAATTAGTCATTACCGTTAATGCCTGGAATTTTTAGTCATTTCCGGAACTACTTGTTTCAATCAGCCATTACTGGAAATGGCTAAATTTGTTAGTAATTACCGGTAATGCCTGAAATTCAAGAGGAGTACCCATTCTGCCTGAATTTCAGCCAATATGGGAAATGGTCTGGGTTTACCCATCTGGCTGAACTAGATATCAGGCAGAATGGGAAATGCATGTCAGCCAGAATGGGAATGGGAAAGTGTTGATTGCAGTAAATTACTGAGTATGGGTGAAACACCTTGTAAAATCCACCCTTTTGAATCATTTGGCAGCCGGAGGTTGGGCCGAAAACACTCAAGTTGATCTTTCAGCTGGACTTCAGTCTACACCCAGCACATCTTTCAGTGAGGCAATCGTGGCTGCAGCCCAGTATGACACTGTCAGCGAAGCAGCAACAGACAGTGAAGATGAACATGCAACAGCCTTCCACATCAACTGATCTGGGTGGGACAGAACTCTCGCTTCTTGACAAAAGGCAGGAAGACATCCGAATCCAGCGGCAAGCCAGTCGTACATGTCAGCAAGAGCAAGCAGAGCGAATGGTCAAACGCAGTAGAGTGGATATCTGTCCAGGCCAAGGGGGGGACAATGTGGCAATTCCAATTCCACTGGTAGACAGGAGTAGAGGCGACCCACGAAATATTCTGGGTGTGATCTTGGACAAATCGGAGCAGAACACATACACCATTGGCACAAAGCATGGCGTCCTGAAAGGCTCCTATGAGAGGAATGAATTTGAAATTTGTCCCCAAAGACTTATCAAAACACAGAACATAAATAGAGACAAACTTGTGAGTCTCAGAGAAGCAGTGGTTACGGGTTCACTGGGCGGGGGACAGGGATTCACAAAATGTAATTGTGCAGGGGCCAAGAAGTGCCAGACCAACCGCTGCAAATGCTTCAAGGCTAAGCTGAAATGCAATAGCCGGTGCCACCACAGTCTCAACTGCTGCAACAAATAAGCTTTTGAGATGACTCGATGTCGCAGTCAAATCAGTCGCTCATTCAAAACAGATGCCAACGGTTCCCAAATGCTTCCTTCTGTCTTATAAAACGCAAACTATTAGTGTCAAACTTAATTTCAAACCCTCCTCTCCCCCTCTGATATTTGTTGCAAAAATGACACTGATAAACTGATTTTTCAGTTTTATTAAAAGTTTAGGGTTAATATCAGCCTTCTTTCCATTTCATAAGACGGAAAAAAACATATTTCACAAAGTTGCATCTGTTTTGAACGAGTGACAGATTTGACTGTCACACTCAATTTTTAGTTATTTTTAGACAGGCTCTGCATGATTATGTGTGATTGTGTTAAAAGACTTGCTTTTAGCCTTGAAAAAAATATTTATTGTTCTGACTTTATTTGTTATTGTGTTCATAGACTTGCTTTTAGACTTAAAATTCATTTATTTTTCTGATTGAATGCATCATAAATTAAAAATCATTCAGGTTCACTATGGTGTTTTGTGTTTAGTCATTTCCGGTATTGACTGGAGAAAATTTTCAGGCATTACCGGTAGTGACTGAAAATTTTAGCCATTTCCAGTAATGGCTGTTTGAAACAGGTAGTTCCGGAAATGACTGAAATTTTCAGGCACTACCCGTAATGACTAATTTCTCAATCTATTCTATCATGTTACCGTTTCACTACGAATGAGTTATCTCTTCCAATTTGGAGCTAATGCCAATTACCAAAGACCAAAAAAGTCTTAGTCTTCACAAGACTAACTTACTTCCCTTGGTCTGGTTTAGCAATACCACTGAGCTGCTGTGGATCCCCTTCCTGACGTCACTTCCGGGGAGCCAACTTTGAATCATAATAAATTTTTTCCAATTGGAGCTGCCATGTTCTTTTTTGCTCTGCAAATTTAATTCATTTTCAAGCTATTTTCCTTGCCATTCTACCTTCTTTGTGTTCCCTTTTGCCCCTTGGGTAACAGGTATTGTCGGTGTATAATTTTAATTTGATTTTTGGGATCGAATTTTGGTTAAAGGAAAATTATTTGATTGTTGTTTGACACCGGTTTTGTGCCCTCGTTGTTAACATGTCGGACATCGGTGTCACTTCTGTGCCTTCTGCTTCTACTTCGTCGTCTAAGCAGTCTAGGGATGAGAAAGGGAAGTTCCTTTCTACCCCTACCCCTAGTTCTAGTTCTAGTTCGAAGAAAGAGTCTAGTTCTAAGTCTAGGTCGTCTTCTTCTTCTTCGTCTTCGAAGAAGAAAGTGCCCCCCCCTCCCCCCCTCCTTCCCACTCATTCTTCTTCTAGTACTTCTGCTGTGTCGGTGCCGTCTGTGGAGCAGACGGAACATGTCATTTCTTTAGTAGATTCCTCTACTTTAGTCTCCGATATGCTGGCAGAATTACAGAACAAGGGTTTAGTTTTGGTCCCGTCCTCTTCTTTGGTTTCGATGTCAGGTGGTTCAATGAGGCCCACCACGACTAGGACAAGTACAAAACTTGACTGTGACTCAGTACCATTGGATGAACCGCCAAGTTTGGCGGATGAGAACCTCAGAGACAGAGTGCCTTACCATTCTCGAAGTTTCGACGGATTTGAAACGGCTGTTTCAACCTCTTACTCGACGGACCAACTGGCCAGTTTGGAGAGGAAGACCGGCATACCGATCTTCCCAATGGATGAAAATCTCGACGGACACTTCTATGACCGTCGGGAACGGACACGGACGGACACGGTACCGGTCTACGACTCCCGTTCACGTGAGTGTGTGATTCCACGGATGGATTCTCCCAGAAACTGGCAAATTCGTAACTCTAGACCTGTAAGTCCGCCCGGTTTGTCCGGGAGCGGCAGCATGGCGCGGGGCTGGAAGAAGTCCGGTCATGTGCGGTCCCAAACCGGTACCCGTCATGGGGACTCCGGCCGCCTGTGGGGCGAGGCAGATAACGGCTCCGTCATCCGTGAACCAATGAAACACGGTCACGTGACACTAGAAACTGCTACCCGTACCGGTAGCACCGTGCCCGTGGGCACTGTCGGCACGGACCGCATACGGACAACGTCCGTTGACCCGTCAGAACGAACTATGCTGTCACGGCGCAGAACAGTCTCTGCTACGGAGAGATTTTCAACGGATGAAACTCCGCATGGGCTTCCCTCTAGGAACTCTGGCCTGGGTCTACATGTTTCTCCTGTCGAAGATGATTTTCTTCCGCCTTACTCCGAGGATGACAGCGAATTTGACTCAGCAGTGAGAGACGAAGTTCGTCGGGTCATGCGCGAGAGATTTTCCGATCATCAACACCCTGGTGACGAAACAGATCAGGACGTTGATCGTTTCTCACGGGTGGAGCAGGGCAGCTTCTGTTCTGAGCCCCCTGTACAAGTGGAACCAGTTCCTTCTACCGGGAACTACCAAGGCTACTTGGATATTCTCCGTCCATACTGTCAGGACATCAAACCGATGCCTCTTTCTGAGTCGAATTCCAGCAAGGAACAGCCACAGTTTTTCGGAGAATTACAGGCTCCGAAAGAAGCAAGACTGGCTCTTCACACTTCGCCGTTTATTCGCCAAGAGCTTCGACGTGCCGACTCTATTCTCTGGACTCAGCCTCAGATTCTGACCGAGGAGGACGACGGTCCCCCTCCACGTCAACCGGACCCAATTCCTTCTCGTGCGGGGACATTCCTGAAGAAAGACTTCTTCCCCCCGTTTCAGCTATCCAGTACCTTTGTGCCTGTGCCTTCGCACTCGAGTGTGTCTCCTCAAGAGAAACAATCTCTGGATTTTAGGCCACAGAGAGGACAATCGACGACGGTCTCTTTCTCACAGTCCTCGTTTAACAACTTGGAAAGGTCGTCTTACGCTGTTCTCCGAGCCGCTTCTCTCGCTACCTCCATGCTGCAGACTCTGTCCCAGATAGTGGGCTCCACCACAACGGCTAAACCAGAAGATTTCAGCCTGCTTGAGTCCATAGATGAACGGGCATTGGGTGTTTGTTTGGCTTCGCTCAACAAAGCAGTGAACTCGATTTCGTCAGTGGCTTCTAGCACCAGGGTTCAACTGGCTGCGACTTACAGAGACTCTGTGGTCCGGGCTTGTAAACTCCGACTGGACCTCGAAGAACGCTCCACGCTACGTTCCTGCCCGTCCCATCCTTCCGCCACCTTCCACCCGAACACGGTCAAGGACGTTCTGGAAGGCTCCAAGAAACGGAGGAACGATCTCTCTCAGGAACAGCTCATGATGTGGGCTCGTAAGGCTGCGAGTCAGAGTTTTGCCGCTCCTCAACCTAAGCGCGCACGCACAGAGTTCAAGCCAGCCAGTCACACTCCCTCCAGGATGATGTCTTCTAGGGGTCGTGTTTCTCGCTTCCCCTACAACCAGTCTTCAGGTCAGCGCCACCGTCCCGCTTTCCAGTCCACTCCCCCCTCTTCAGCCCGTGGTTCCTCGTTCTCAGGACGTGGATCGGCTGCTTCGGGTCCGCCCCGATTCAGCCGTACCGCGTTCTCGGGGCGGAAACAGCCTTTTCATTAAAGCCCGCTCGATCTGTGGAGGGTCCAGGTTTTTCGGCCGATACAAGCGTTGGTTCTCTGTGGGAATGCCTTCCTTCATGGGAACGTTTGGTCGAAAATACTTGGATCCTTCAGGTCGTGCGGGCAGGCTACAGGTTCCAGTTTACTCAGGAACCTCCCCTGTCCTCTCACCCAATCTCCTTCCCAGCACCCCAAGACCGGGCAAAATTCGAAGCTCTCGACAAAGAAGTCGCCTCTCTACAGCAGAAGGGAGCCATCATTCCAGTGGCCCCGGTGGACTCGGGGTTCTACTCTCGCCTGTTTGTAGTCCCCAAAAAGAACGGAGAGTTTCGCCCTGTCTTGGACCTTTCCCCTCTGAACAAGTACATCCGTACGGACAAGTTCAAGATGGAGACAGCCGCTTCCATCCGTCTGTCCATTCTTCAGAACGATTGGGCTACATCCATCGACCTGCGCGACGCATATTTCCATGTGGGCATTCACCCGTCGCGGCAGAAGTTCCTTTGCTTTGTCTGGAGGCAACAGACGTTCCAGTTTGTGGCCCTGCCCTTCGGCCTGTCGCCAGCCCCTTGGATTTTTACGAGAGTCACCAAGGAACTTGTGCGGATTGCCAGGGCACAATCCATCCGCCTTCGCGTCTACCTGGACGACTGGCTTCTACTGGCGTCCTCTCGCGCACTCTGCTTGAGTCAAACGGAAACCCTGGTTCAACTGTCCGCTTCTCTGGGGTTTCGTATCCACGACATCAAATCGGATCTGACTCCATCAACCTCTTTCAACTACCTGGGCATGTCTTTCGACACCGTCCAATTCACCGTTCGGCCGTCAGACAGCAGGATTCTAGCCCTCGTGGAGTCGGTCACTGCCCTCAGACAGAAAACCTCAGCTTCTGCCCGCCAGTTACTCCGTCTACTCGGACTGATGGAATCAGTAGCGGACCTTCTTCCTCTGGCTCGGGTCCACAAACGGCCACTGCAACGCTTGCTGGCTCAGAGAAAGATCTCTCGCCTTCAGCTGGAACACCAAGTGATGCTAGGGGACTGGTTTCTAGAGGCAACCGAACAGTGGACAGACCGTGCCTGGGTCAACCAAACGGTTCCTATCAGACCTCTTCAGCAACAACTGTTCCTTCACACGGACGCTTCCAAAACTGGTTGGGGTGCACACCTCGACGACAGGGAGGCTTCAGGCAAGTGGACTCTCGCAGAGACACTCTTTCACATCAATCTGCTGGAATTGGAAGCGGTGGCGAGGGCCCTCAAGTCGTTTGCAGTTTGTCTCACCGGCAAGTGGGTCACCGTTTGCGGCGACAATACGACAGCCCTGTCTTACCTGCGCCGTCAAGGTGGAACACGATCGCCTGCTCTCTCGAGAAAAGCGGAGGAGATCCTTCTGTGGGCTCAAGCCAAACAAATCTCCCTGTCGGTGGAGTATGTCCCGGGAAAACTGAACGTTTTAGCGGACCAGCTCAGCAGAAAGGGCCAGATCCTACCCACGGAATGGACTATTGCACATCAGTCTCTCCTCCCACTGTGGTCCCTCTGGGGGAAACCGCACGTGGACCTGTTCGCCACGAGGTTCAACTGCAGGCTGCCGGTCTACGTATCACCTATGAGGGACCCTCAGGCACTAGCGCGCAACGCCTTCTCGATGCCCTGGACAGGAATGTCGGCGTATGCATACCCTCCAACGTCTCTCCTACCCAAGGTACTCGAGAAATACAGCCGCGATCTACCCCGGCTGATCATCATCGCCCCATTCTGGGAGACCAGCCCTTGGTTCCCGGAGCTCACCAGCCTCTCACACGTTCCAAGCGTCCCTCTTCGTCTCACAAAAGACACTCTGCTTCAGCCACGCACGGGAGTCGGCCACGCCAACCCCCAACTGTTTCAGCTGACCGCATGGCTACTATGCGGTCAGGCCTGCGAGCACGCGGACTCTCAGAACAAACTGTGGACTTAGTACTCAAGGCGAGACGACAGAGTACTAACAAACTATATGACATACGGTGGGCCTCATGGTATGGTTTCTGTTTGTCCCATGGCATTTCTCCGTTAGATCCTTCCGGTCCGGAGTTTACTCAGTTTTTGGCTCACCTCCACCAGAACCGCGGCTTATCCGCTCAGACGTTAAATGGATACAAGGCTTCTGTTGTGCATACTATAACGGTAGCTACGGGCAAGAGAAATCCTTCTTTTTCCTTAGCTATTGAACTTTCACATCTGATTGATGCAGTCCGCAACAAGTCTGTGTCCTCGGGCGTTCGCCTTCCTCAGTGGGATTTGTTCGTTGTTCTGTCCTTTCTTCGGGATCAATGTGAACCTTTAGCATCGTTGTCTTTCAAGTTGTTGACATACAAGACAGTTTTTCTATTGTCTTTAGCTACGGCTAGGCGGGTTAGTGGCGTCCATGCTCTTAGCGGTCTAGGTTCGGATATTGAGTTCAATTCTTCGGATCAATCCATGACACTGTCTTTTCTTCCGGAGTTTCGTGCTAAGAACCAGTCCGCTCAGGCGTCCTCTCCTTCAGTGACAGTTCAGAGTCTTTGCACCATTCTGGCTCCTGATGACACCGACAGATTCCTATGTCCAGTTAGAGCCCTTCGGTTATACTTGAAGAGAACTTCTCAGTTCCGAGGGCACAAACGACGCCTGTTCGTTTCACTGAATGACAAATACATGAAAGACATTTCGAAATCCACCATTTCTAGGTGGCTGATAGATGCTATAAAATTAGCATACTCAAACGCTGACAAATCCTTGCCCCAAAACCCCCTGAGAGCCCATGAAATTCGGGCTATCAGCTCCTCCTTGGCCATGATCAAGGGTGTGGCCTTATCCAGCGTCTTGGAGGCCGCCTACTGGAAGTCAGAGACCACGTTCTTGAACTTCTATCTACGACATTTCTCCGCCAGGAGACAAAATGATACCTACGGCATCAGGAAGCTGGTGCTGGCACAGACCCCTGTCTCCTTGGTCTAACGGTAATTTATGTTGTTATTGTTTATTGGGATGCATATATATGTATATGCCTGTTGGGGGAATGAAATTATATGTTCATACGGATGCTTCCGGTGCTATCACGGGGATACCCTGGGTAATCCCGCTTTTTGGATATAATGGGTATGAAATGTTTGCTCTTTGTTGGAAAGTTAAAAATTCAACAATGTTTTTTCTTACCCACCTCCTCGTTGGGAAACAACTCATTCGTAGTGAAACGGTAACATGATAGAATAGATTGGATGATTTTAGTTAATATAACTATCTATTCTATCTATATACTTACCGTTTCACTACGATCAAAGGTTCCCACCCACCTCCCTCCGACGAAAACATCGTTGCGAGTCGATTAGTCAAAAAATTTATCATGATTCAAAGTTGGCTCCCCGGAAGTGACGTCAGGAAGGGGATCCACAGCAGCTCAGTGGTATTGCTAAACCAGACCAAGGGAAGTAAGTTAGTCTTGTGAAGACTAAGACTTTTTTGGTCTTTGGTAATTGGCATTAGCTCCAAATTGGAAGAGATAACTCATTCGTAGTGAAACGGTAAGTATATAGATAGAATAGATAGTTATATTAACTAAAATCATCCATTTTGACTGTAACATATATACATATAAATATGTTTTGTTTTAAATGATTTCTTTAGTTGAGATCAATTGTGTATAAAAGAAGAACAGTACTGCAGAATGCAAATTCAAAATATGACTTATGTTCTTATTCTTATTATTTTAACATTTGGGTAAAACACAAACAAACAACAACAAAAAACGAGTCTGATTAATGCAAAATAAAATAAATTTCTTTCTTTGTACACAAGCTTAATCATTAAAATGTTTGTTTTACCGTAAATTTGGTTTTACCATTTAATTGTCTTGTACTTTTGTACCAGATCTGAAAGTTTCAGTGTTATACATATCATTAATGTCCCATATGTGCCCTCCCAGGCCGAGAGGACGTAAAACCCAATTTATCTATACATATCTTGCATAAGCAATTTGAATATTAAATGTACGTGAAATCTGTTCCAGGCATTTCCCTTGTGATGATGGCTGTAGGATACTGGTTTGCTTGGTCGGAGCACAGAAATGACAAAGACGAAACGGCAGCTCTGGCCAGGAAAGCAAAAATGTTGTGAGACTTGGCAATCACAATTAACTTTGTTTTTAACATACCATGACATTATTTTGTTTGTTTGTTCCCTTATTTCCTTTGGTCCAAATACATTTTATCCTTCGATGATGTGATTTGATGTTTTTATTTTTAACCCCTTCAGTGCCGCCCATTGCGCATGCGCCGCTGGTTTGCCGCGCAATTTTTGAACGTGGCAAAATCGCTACTTAGCGGTGATGTATATATATACGTCGGTGGCAAGTACTGAAACGCTATAGAGGATGTATATATATGTCGTCAGCACTGAAGAGGTTAAGATCAAATATTGTACTTTTGTTACATTTGCTCTCATATGTGCAATATTAATATGCCATTTTGCTTGTTTCTGTGGTCTTGAAATCCCTTTATAAGACATGTATGCATGCAGTGACCAAAACTTTTGCCTGAACTTTCTTGCCGAAACCCAAAGTACAAAAGAGTGATATCATGTTAAAGAGCCCTTTCTTCAGGCACTCAGCTGCCTGAAGCAGCATCAAATGGCCTGAATTCAGGCTTCAGCCATACCCACATGCACCCCTGATAAGAGCAGATCTATACAATTTTTTCATTTTTGAGGCAGAGATTACACACGTTAAATTTCTCTATCTGTACTATCTTAGGCGTATCATGCTGATATGAAATGCTTACCGTTTTCATTTCAACCTTTAATTGCATTTGGTGTTTCTATGGCTCTTTTCTTAGTCATCAAGAGTTTTGAACTGATGCAGTTTACTTTTGTTATGATGTCATTTTCAAGTTAAAATTATAGTTTATAAATCTCTCAATTAAATCACTAATAATCAAAGCATATTTGACAATTTCTAGGCAGTAGATCTGCAGGGTTTTTACTACTTTTATTTTGCTCATTATTTTTTGCTCTATAATAATTCAAATGAATGTAAACCACTGATTTAATTCTGAAATGTGGATTTATGTCCTGCGTAAAATTTGAAATGTGCGTGTGTGTGGTACTTGATTGGTATTTATATAAATTTGTGATCAGATTGTTGGTCTAATGATCTACTGTAGTCAACATTGTAAGATGCAACAAAGTTTTATGAGAACATAAATTGATAGATTACCTGTTAATAGATTTTTTTAACCAAAAAAACAACCTAGAATTGTGTTGAAAAGACTAATAGACTTATTCTCTCTTTGCAAAATAAAAATAGAATTGATTTGTATACAATGTCTAGTCCTTTAATATATAGTGGAGAGCAGTGGGTAAAGTTAGACAAGAGCATTAAACCAGCTTTGGTTGGATTTCCTGGATTTTCTATTGACTCGTGTGTGCTCATTTGTTTATATTCCGAATATTTAATTTTATTATACCTTTAAACATTTATATACAGCGGTCGCCTTGGCTTAAAGCTATGTCAGACCAATTGACATAGGCTACAACACCAAGGCTACATCAAAATGTTGTTATGCTCTGCATAGTTATGCAGGAATTCTGATTGTCTTTAGCCATGACAAGCTTCTAGCATAACATCATCAGTCTCCAAAGTCCTTCGAAGACAGAATGTGGCTGCCAACATGGCGGGGTAATCAAAAACGGTCACACACGTAATGTTCTCATCCCTAACTGATGCATTTGTACCATAGTGGTCAAGTGATTCGGTTGTTGGGATAATCCTTGGAGTCTTTTAGCCAGGGTGGACTCGATAAATAGAGCGGAATGGCTTACGTTTCCTGCACTGTCTGGAATTATGTGCTATAGGGTGCAATGAGGGAAGTGTCATGTTATCAATTGTACATATTTTTTTATGTTTTCAGGTTTTGTACGTTGTTAAAATTCATGGATTTGTTTTGCTATACGTGGTCGAACTTTATGCGGTGACAATCCTGAGATAACCATAGCTGTTGACGGGACTATAATAGACTAACTAAATAACTAACTTTTAGTCAGGGTACGACAGCAACAACATACAGAAAAGGATTATATGTGCATGTTGGTTTTACAGTTCACGTGTTGTGTCAACAAATACAAATGGTATTAATTCTTCTGATGATGTAAAATCCAATGTATGTGATTTATGTTTGGAAGATACTTTTTAATAAAAGAAAAAAGATTGGCATACAGAGGTACTGCAGTGTATTAGAATCTATGTGACTATCGGTACATGCATGTTTGCTTTGTACGAGCCGGTAAATGTAAAAATGTATCGGCATTAACGGTACATTGTTCACTGGATAAACTTTATTCAGATATAACTATTTTTATTTTGCAAATCTGATGGTCTATTGAATAAATTATACATAAATCAGTAGAATCAGTCACCAAACTTTTTATATGCTAGTCTCTCGTTTCTGACAATGGCTGCCAGATAGCAGAGGGGGCAGATACTATTCTGGCAGGCTCGGCGAGAATTTGTTTATAGTGGATGCCTTGCCCAGGGTACATCCCCACTCTCTCAGCCAAAGGGATTTGAGGATACAGCTGGCGTTGATGAAGGTCCCCAAAGGCCAGCCCATCCCTTTGGCTACAGTACCAGAGCCGGTGCAAGGGCCCCCTCGTTCGAGAGTCGATCTTCCACAAGAGACTAAACTGTACCATGATTTTCCATTACTGTAGAAAATCATCTATTGTACAGCTCTCATGTTACTGTTGGCCCCTACTACAGGCTAATGTCAACCAATCATAAAAGCCATTTGAGTAAAGGGCCCTACTTTTTGCAAAATAACAAAAGATCTGGGCTATAAACATCTAACATTTTTGTGTGACCTTCAAAAGTAAAATGGTTAGCCTTGCATAGGATTTGGTTTGAGTTTTATTTGGAAGGACTGTAGACAAAAGTTTACCTCTGTTTCAAACGATGTTTAACTGGCATAAATAATGTACAAATATGCACCCATTACTTTTTTCTTTTTTTTTTAAAGTGTGTTTGGTTAGAGATGGCAAAATGTATATTATATATCATCTCATGAACAGAATCAATGAAACACAATAGGACAGATATCTATCATCATACATGCCTTAATTAATACGAATCATCCAGAGCAACAAAGCTGATGTTGGTTAATAGTATTGTTTATTAATGTATTCATTGTAAATGAATAGTTTATATTACATCCAGCAAAATAACAGAAATATATTAAAAAGGTTATATCATTATCTGCGTATTGTAAGATGATGCCGAAATGGTACAAAAAAATTATTTATATTCTTGGGCATTATTTGTACATAAATCTTCGTCAAAATGTATAAACAAAAACTTATAATCCAAGCTCCAACACATATAAAATAAAGGCAGATATGAGATAAGTATTGCATTCCGTATAATTTATTTTATCTATGGCTCCAACCCACCTGCGTGCGCATCTCGACCATTCCAACGGAAGTGTCGCCATCTTAGTCCTTATTTGTGTGTAAACAAAGTGAAAATGTTATCTAAATGTGTAAAGAAAACATCCAGATGTTATAAATACAGTTTAGATAAGTTTCGAATTGGAACAGCCAAATATGCAGCATCGATCTGGCATTTTTCAAAAAAAGGTAAGGACAAAGATGGCGGTCTCCCATAATATGGCGCTCCTTGTGGCCGGATATGACGACACGTGGGTACCAGCAATTCTTTCCTCCCTCTCTGTCTCTCACACACACACTACATGGGGGTACATGGCACAAGAAAAAAAGGTTATTTTAGAATGTTAAGCAGGAGTTCGGTCCACATGCACCAATGAAGCTGAAGAGAATGCACAACCCTTCCAATCAATAGATCAATCTTGCCAGTTAACATCCACTAATGCATTTTGAAAAATGTAGTAAATAAAACAAAGATTTTACAACTTAGGTATTTTGTGTGCAAACCAAGAATGAATGATCTACAACAATGTTCTTGCTTAATGAAGATGAAACCATGAGGCTAAGAGAGAGGATATAGTGAAATGAATAAGGGGAAGGGACTTCTCTTAATAAACTCCCTTCAAAGTTATTTTCGGCACCTAATCGCCTAGCAAAGTGAAAGCAATAGCCACAAGAAAAAAGAACCAAGTTCATCCTAAAAAAAAGGATGACCAAGATCTGCTAATTATGACTACCACCCACACAGTACAGTACACCCCGCTTATAGTAAAGTCCAGGGGAGCAAGGATTTTCCTTTACTATAACAGGTTTTTCTTATAAACGATGTTCGGATATAGTAAAGTTTTGATGATATTTTTTATCTTATCCGAGGACGTTTTTCAAAGTCAAAGCTAACATAAAATACTGAATATAAACCCATCCCACCCCTTCCTCATATGGTTTGAGGTCCAAAAAGGTGATTGGGTTTATACATGGTATATTTCCCTGTGCACAAAACAAAACTAGCTGTAAAAGCATATAGTGTACAACCTCTTAACTTCCAGAATGGCCTTTGAATCTATTCATGCATGCACACGCACGTGCGTGCACGCACACACCCACACGGACACACCGTGACCGGACAGTTTGCTGCGGACATTTCGCCTACGGACATTATGCCTATGGTCACCATGCTCACCGGACATTTTGCCTACAGACATTATGCCTAATAATAGATTATCATGCCTGCAATAAATTATCGCATTTTCATGATGCTATATATAGTTTTTTTCGATTCATTTTTTTCAACTAAGTAATGAGAGTGTAGGCTCAATTGTTGACTTAGCTCGCCTTTTCCTCTGTGTGAGGGCGCTGCAGTAAAACAGATACAAATTTAATTGCAGCCAATGACCGGACAGTTCTCAATTTGAATTGTATGTAATGAATTGCAAATGAAGATTGTGGGCGGAAATGGTCGACTTAGTTCGCCGTTTCTGCCATGCGAGGGCGCTGCGGTAGAGCGGGTACAAACCTAGTAGCATCCAATGTAATGCTAGTTTGTCATAATGAGTTTCATGAAAGAAATTTATGGTGAATAGTCACGTGTTTTGTGCCCAAGCCATCGCGCAGTGTAATCAACAAAATTTTGTTTAACAAAATTTATGCACAATCTCTCTTTTATCTACAGTTTAAATAATAAAGTTCACTTTAAACAAGAATTTGTAAAGAAAGAGAGAGAGAGAGTAGTGAGACTGTGAGTATACATTGATGACGTATTTACAAAGGTCACGAAGAGATTTTTTTTTTATATTGTAACCGAGGAGGAATCACAAATGACTTTACTATAGGAAGTTTTTTTAAATTATAACCCAGTTGCTACTATGGGTGGGTGGAGGGAGTGGTGAGACTGTGACGCATACATTGGTGACGTATTTACAAAGGTCACGAAGAGGACATTTTTTTTATTGTAACCGAGGAGCCAGTCCTGTGGGGAACCAAAAGTGACTTTACTATAGCAGTTTTTTAAAATTATAACCGAGTTGCTACTATCCGAGGACTATTTAGTAATAAAACAGTAGACCTTTGGCCGGGAACCAGTGCTTTCCTTTACTGTAACCGAAATTGCTTATAACCGAGTTTACTATAAACGGGGAGTACTGTACACAACAGTGGTGGAGAGTTGTGCACAAACAAATCAACATACATTCAAGAATGGCGTAGCCTTCTAGTCTTGAATAATGTTACACTTAAGCAACATACAACATATTCTTGTATAATATTTGATTACATTTACAGTGTGTGTGTGTGTGCTTTAATTATCATTTTTAAGTTTTAAAAGCACCACAAATTTAAAAAAATTTAAAGAAACATTGCAAAGTTCTGATATGATGGTTTGATGCTAACAAACACATGTAATATAATAATAACTTTCTGGGGCAGAGTAAGCTTCAAGTCAACACAAATACAATGTGTTTGAATTTTTTTCAAACAGAAACTTCAGCTGACTGATTAACTGTGGAACCCTTATTAACTATGAAACCGATAACTGAGAAGAAGGTATAGTTAAATACACTGACATGGAAACAATAGCTGATGAAAAGTATATTGTACAATGAACAAAACAAAATCCTCACTTTGACAACATGTGTGGGGGAGAGTGTTAAGAGCGAGGATCTAGGAGTGTAGGTGCACAATGACTTGTAAAAATGGTTCCTTTTCTCACTAAACCATGACTATTTTAACACCATGTTGGGTTGCCAGCAGCACACATTATAATCTTGTTAGTCCCCGAGCCGAAGGTTCGGGGAGCTATTGTTTTTGTCTGGTCCGTCCGTCCGTCCGTCCAGTGTCGGTCCGGCATGCCTCCGTCCGTCCGGCTATTCGTCCGTTTTTCTCAAAAACTATTCAGTCTATCATCATCAAATTTGGTATATTAGTTTGCCAAGATGCAAGCTATCCACTAATGTATTTAGATTTACATTAAGGTCAAGGTCACGCCAGTTACGGGGTTCAAACCCCGAAACACATAATCGCTAATATCTCGCAAAGTTTTGCATGTATTTTAATGCAGTTTTTTTCACAACATTTCTGGATGAATGGTCTATAACACAGTTGTCATATTTTTCTGTGAGCGCATGATCGTGCGCGCTCAAATCACGGGTCCGAACCCCAAGGCTATATATAAAAAAGTATTCACTTACGTGCTGTTTTGATGCGTTTTTATGTAGTTACGTGCTGTTTTGATGCATTTTTATGTATGTGTACAGCCGACACATTCCGATTTCAGTGTACCTCGGCGATGCTGCGAGGGGACTTTGCAGCCGCTCAGCGTTGCACTTGTTTCATTTAATTTGAGGAGCTTGCTTAAAATCAACAGAAATATATGGTTTGTAATCTCATTGGTCTCAGACTTTACAAAGTCAAGTTTATCAACAATAAAAAAAAAAGTAATCATAGCACACAAATACACATATTATGCGCATGCATACACACACACACTCGGTACATATATATGCACAATGAAAAATATCCCCATCTCAACAGCTGCTAGAAAAAAAGTTCAAAATTTCCTGTGACATAACACCACACTATTTTTTCTTAAGTTAATTTCAATTATTTCATTTAGATTCAAATAATGATACAAAATACTGCAATAAAAGGAAATCAATCTACCTTAGCTGCAAAGGATATTCCCAAGGCCAGATGTTGTTTGATTACTGGTACTTTATCCCTTAAAAATCAAAATAGTAAAGTCTTGGAACTCAATTATCATGATGGGATACTTTTAGTCTTTGATAATTAAAATAGCAAGATTTTTTTTCCGCCACCAATTGTTGTAAAATTGGCTTTGAAAGATTTTTATGAAATTCTTCAATACATTAAAATTGTGTGTGCCCAGTCAAGCGACCTTGAATTTCAAATAAGGCTTTGGGAATAAGAGATCGAATTCACGTAACTATGGGCAAAACATGCAGGCAAGAAAGTGGTCAGCCACTAGTCTAGCCTATTTGCTCATGGCAAATGCCCTATTCAGGAGCTTGAAACAACCACAGGGCTCCAGTCTCTAAGATCGCAGAGACACCAAACTCCTCTCTCAAGCTGCCAAACTCAAAAGGTTGCAAGACCACCCCATGAAGCGAAGACTGTCCCAGCCAACCAATGCAAGGGATGGCTGAAAAGAGGAAGCTTTATCCACCAGAGCAGGATAGTGGAGTGACAGTACCCGGATAGCCTTGACCATGACCCCAAAGAAATTCCCCAGTAAGTGTCAAAGCTTCCGCCCACACTCAGTGCGGTATGGTATCCATGGAATCTTCTCCCAAACCCTGCAGAGCAATCCCGAATAAAAAGCCCACACCATGGAGCATCTCTAGACGTCTTTCCCGAAAGAAAGCTGGATGCATGTCTATATAGACGGCTTTGCTGAAGATGCTGTATGAAATGGTAGAGGCTTTGAAAACTGCAATAGTAAGCGTTGAGGACAGCCTCCACACCTCCCACAACATCGTCTTTCTTATTGACACCCTGTCTGTCCTGCAGGCCTACAACATGACAGACTTACAGAATTGAATTACCTGTTTGCAGCTCTCGCTTTCCTCAACAATTGTCCTGCAGTGGATTTCTTCGCACTCTAATGTGCAAGGAAACAAAATGGCTGATTCCCTAGTTAAAGAGGGCACCAAAAAGTGCACCTGGGCAGGTCTACCAGCTTTTCAGAAGTCAAGACCATCGTAAAGGCCAAGCAGCAGAAGAGGACTCAACAACATCCTAAATTCAATAACACAGACCCCTACAACCTTCTATTCCCTCAGGAGCAGGTACACCTTCACACTTAGAACAGGAGCAGAGACGAGGGATTGTCTCAAACACCACATGTTGATGTTCACCAAACACTGTATTGATTAATCAGAAAAATGCCCTTGTGGCACTGAAAAATATACAAGTGAATACCCTAGTGGTACTTCCTACAGTCTTGCCCATCTTCACTCCGCTGAGAAAGAGCATTTCAATGTCGTAGAGTCAAAATGGACCATCTCAACTTATTGCGAAAACTAATAAATTGTATAGAAGACTGAAAATAATATAAAATGGGGATTATTTTATTTATATTTCTTCGGTATTTTCTTTAATACAAGTTATTAGTTTTAGTTCCATAATAAGTCAATGGACTACCGGGAGATCGTCCTTTATTACTCTAAGGCACTGATTTGGTCAGACACAGTCCCATTCACCCAGAAACTGTTTGGGACCTATGACGTACACTGCCTTCATTTTTGATGCTGGAGTGTCTATCTGACATTCGAAAAGAAGACATTGTGTGTACCTTTTTCAATGTATATGAAATGATTCATTGTTTGATTTTGAAGTTCTGAGTTACCTGTAAAATGCGGACTATAAGCCGCTACTTTTCCCTCAACTATGGCCCATGCGGCTTATAGACTGATGCAGCTTATCTGCAGATTTTCTCCCACTACACACAGTATGATTAAATCTCTTTCTGGACACATTCTTCAGCCTATTTTGAGCTTCTTCAGATTCAAATCTCATGTTTAAAGTGTCTGAGAGCATTAAATACTCATGTTCTTATTTGGAGAATTTCTATATTTGTGTTCCCTTATGCACATATAATTTTCTCTGCGGCTTATAAACTGGTGCGGCTTACATGTGAATAAATATCTACTGGGGTAATATTTTCTCATTTTAAGGGATGCAGCTTATATACAGGTGCTTCTTATAGTCCAGTTTTTACACAGTGTTGTTTTTTTAAAATTGATTTCACTAGAGTTCACTACTTTATTTTATTTCAAATTGCTCATAAAACACTTGTTTACAAAAGACATACTAATTACTATGTTCTTTGGCTATATAAATTCTTTCCTTGACTTTTTTTCAAATAAAATAATACACATAAATAAATAGTTGCAAACAAAAACCTACACCTACTTGTTTAGAGTACAATTTGAGTTATTTTTACTGAACACTATTATGTTGTGCAAGTAATCACAGAAGTTACAAACCACATGATCAGAGATGCCCTTGGCACAATGCATCAAGATCTCTCACATTCTGCTCCATCACAGACGCCCACTGAAGGTGTTTCACCATTTTGCTTTCACAGTAGTGGTATTTCTTCCTGAAATAATCCCCTAGCTGTTCCCTTCTCTTCCTCATGACTGTGGGGTCATGCAAGCGATTCCCTCGTCCGAGTCGACTTTCGTGGATCAGTTGCTGATCTGGTGTCATCTGATCATTTTTGATGACGTCCTGAGGTAGTTCTGCCCAAGCCACCTTACCCTGTATGTCATGAGAGAAAGGGTCGTTGTTTGCGTTGTGCGACCTCAGCGCCGCAGAGAACACATCATGTGTATCCCCAAGAGGAGACAGCAGCAGCTCAGAGGAGGGCCATGCACCAGAGTCAGGAAGCTCTGTATCGAAGGGTGGTGAAGCGGTCACCCACTCCCGTAAAGAGTCAGGATCTTCCGTCAAGAAAAAGACGCTGATATTCCCATCACCACCAGGGATTTTCTCCAATGGATCTATGTCTCTGTACTTCCGTAACCAGCGCTGCAGTAAGGCAAAATATTCACGTTCATATTTCCCAATGTCTGTGTCGCCTTTGTGCGTAATGTCGTCAGACAAGGCGAGGATGTCTGTCCTAATGCTGTCCCAGTACTTCCATCGGGGCTGGGCTGGATCCTGCAGCGTTCCTATCTTGAAAGGTCTGATTTCAGCCTCTATATCAGACATGCTAAGGCCAGTTTTCCTTAGAGCCGTTATCACATCGTACTTCCACAAAAAATCCACATCATCTGAGCTGTCTCTGCTGCCACTACCACTACTGTCCTCATTGTCTTCCATGTCACCATCACCGTCAGCATTGACATTTTTATTTCTGTGCAGTTCATCAGCATCATCCCTTAAGCTGCGCAGAAGGTCGTCAATAGTATGTGATATGAGGCTGCTACTGTAGCTTTCACATTTAGGATCACTGCTGTGCTCTTCTGCTGGGACACTGTCTGAAGAGGCACTTTCGTTTGAAGCATTTTCAGCTGCTTTCTTCTTGTTGTAGGCAATGAAGTGGTCCCTGAAGCTTGTGGTGTCATAGACATTGCCTTTCAAGGTGATCCATTGCTGCCAGCGCACTTCCCTGTTGTGTTCCTTGATTTGCTGACGTGTTAGGCTCATCCCAAAAAAATCTTCTCCTCCACCATAGCCTGGTGAGAGAGCGGCATTGTCATCACATTGGTTGAAGCTATGATACTGTGAATCTGAACTGTCATCCGTATGTGTCACTGTATGGTCAAGGCAATTTGGGCTGTGGCTGGTGTAAGGGTAGTGGTCAGATGTAGGAGAGTGAAGGCTGTCATGCCTTTGGGCATGGTCCCTGCTACATCCTTCGTAGTTGGTCCAACTGCACATGGTAGGGCTATGGAGGAATACCTCTAGTACTTCCCTGAAACTATGAAGTCTGCTGTCCTAGCTGTGGTGGTGACACTGCAGTTTTAAGGATGTTTTGAAAAATCTGTAAACAGAAATAAAATGACCACAGGTTAGAAGAGCAAATTTCTGCAACATGTTCAGCATAATAGTAAGATAGTCTAAATTTGCATTACCAGATGCAGATATCGATGGGTATTACTTTAAATTTTCTTTGCACTATAAAACTATTTGGAAACGTTTGCTGTCATTGATGATTGACACAACATTCCTATCTACATAAATGTCATCAGGATCAATATTAAGCTGCCATGAGACACCACTAGAGGAGAGACTACAATGTTTAGTTGTTAAATATTTCAAGAGAGAGGCATACACTATGTGTTCCTCTTTTTTCAAGCTCTTTCAAGTTACGATAACTGTTGCACAAAGGAACACAACAAAGGAGGGGGGGGGGGGGTGGTAGGAGGGGCAGGGGGGGGGGGTGTAATAAGGGAAAGTCACCCAGGCTGAAAGTGTTACACAAACATACTTCTCTAATAGGCCTAATAGCTGTGGCTGGATCAGCTGCTGAGAGAAATAATTTTAACAAGATCATAATGTTGCAGTCTCATGAAAGCAGCCTAAGTATGTAATATTGGCAGTTCAACATACATTTATCACAGGCACTTGCACCATTGACCTTTTTTATTGAACAAATAATGCAAGGATATGATGTTTTAAAAAGAAATAAATGTCCAAACATCCAATACCTGAATATACTATATATTAACTCAAACAATAACATGAAAACGTACACAGACACACACACAGAGTCACATGGAACAAATAGCCAGCATTCTTCAAATTATGTCCATCTAAATCTGTTTTTAAAAGAACTTTAAAGAAGTATTTGACTGAAAAATTGCAAAATCTTAATTTAGTACAGTATGATGTATATTTGTATGTGATCATAAATATGTAGTATCATAAATATGTAATTAATGTTATTCTTCCTTTTTTTCTTTGTTTTCTTTCCCTACTTTTCTCAATTATTATATTGTGTGCGTGCGCTCTCTCTCTCTCTCTCTCTCTCCAAATGTCTTGGATGTGAACATTTAAAATCAAAACCAGTTAAATTAATTTGGTGTTTGATGATGTTCTTAAAAAGAAAAAAAAATAGCTTCATTTTAAAAAAGTAAACTCCTTCAGTAATACTTTATTTACCGTATGTACCCAGTTTGATTGAAATCTGTCCCGTATTTTTTAAAATACTTGCATTACACACACGCACGCACGCATGCATGCATGCACGCACACGCACATACACACACGCACGCGCCCGATCACAATAGTTCCAACTCAGGAACAAAAAACTGAGTTTGAAATTTTCCTGTTTCATTGGAAGTCATTCTCATATGTGGGCGAACACTTTTGCATTCATGCACACAAATAAAATAATGAGGTATGGCGTATGCTCATGAATACACAAGTGTGAGAGAGAGAGAGAGAGAGAGAGGGAGAAAGAAAGAAAGAAAGAGAGATGGACCAATGACAAACATTCATGTTTAAACAGAACATGAACAAGGAAGAAAGTGTTAAAAATGATAGTGCAGGTACATAAAACTAGTGGTTGTCCCAGTCACTTCACTAAGTTGTGTGAGCTCTACTTATTACAGTTGACTTAACCCAGTGTGACACGCCTATATAATTTGTCAACTGATAGAACATAAAGGTTTTTTAAAACAGCAATGCAAACATCCTGGATATTGATTTTGGTGTCTAAGCTTAAAATTTTTTACACCTCCAGATTTTTTTTTTTAAATCACCAAGACCACGTTCTCCACAGAAAGAAAGGCAAACAGAAAGAGAGAGGGACAGAAAGCCGCACATTTAGCTTCATCCCCTAAAGAGTGACATGTTACAGGTTTCACACACACACACACACACACACACACTCACACTGGGGTGGACGTATTACACATACAGACAGAAAAACAGACATGTAGGCCAATAGAAGAAATTTTAAGCATGACTCAAGCATACTAAGTTACTATAAATAGATAAAATAGTATCACCTATGGCCATCCTCTGACACTTATTGACGGAAAGTCAACACTACATACACTCAACATTACTGTATTATCAAGTTCAAAACAGTATGCACTCAAAATCATATTTCAAATTTCAATGCAGGATAAAAATGATTAAACATTTATCAAACAGGATTTAAATTCCACAGCATATAACACACACACACACATATATGCACACACACAGATATATAGTATGATGCATGGTAACTGACAGATAATGAATGACATAATCCCATTATTGGCCTTCCTAGTTCTGCTTTATCCAGTTCATGTGACTTGCAAAGTACTTAAGCATAGATACTAGATAGTATGTGAATATATGTGCTGTATAATTTGTCCTCAATTATTAAAATCACAAATGTTTCACTCTCAATTTCTCTGTTGAGATAATAAAATTTTGACCAGTTCTAACTTCTCCAAAATATGGGCAAACAAGAAAATGTGTTCTAATAAAATAAATACACAGAAATTAATGCAACTTATGAAGATAACTACATCTGCTATAAATCTGTCTACATTTGCCCCCCCCCCCCCCCCCCCTTTCTTTCTCTCTTAGACACTTCCTATTACAGTGAAACCTCCCTTATAAGACCATAACAAATCATCCCAAATGAGGTCTTATAAGGGAGGCAATATTAATGCTTGCAAAGAAGGGCAATGTCTCAGAGAAGTAGGTCTTCTGTGGGAGGGAGTCTTATAATGGGAGGTCTTATACGGGAGGTTCCACTGTATCCATCAATCTTCTGCTAAGAGTGAGAGAGACAGAACAAATACTGATACGAAAGCAAATAAAACCACACAAAAAAAGATCCGCAAACAGATGGACCACAAAAAAAACCTAGACTAGACTAAATGTTTGATCCGGCCACAACGTACATCATGCTTGTCTCTCGGGTCCGAGGATTAGATTCTCGCTGTGAAACTCAGAAGCACACATGCGATTGCAGGTGGGACATGGAACACCAGCTGTGATAGGGACAGATGCAGCTCTGTGACGCCGCTCTCATGCTGTTTCCAGGCGCTGTCGACGATTATCTTCAAAACTCTTCACTGCTCTCCTGGTCAGGGCACCCCAGTTGGTTATGTTGGCTGCAGCAGCTTCAAGCTGACGAGGCTGGACCCCTGCCCACTTGAGGTTGGCCTTGAGATTGTCCTTGAACCTCTTCTTGGGACGACCCTGCTTGCGACTGCCTTGTGTCAGCTCACCATAGAGAAGCTGACGAGGGATCCTGGACTCCTCCATGCGGATGACATGACCAGTCCAACGAAGATGGGCTTGGAGGATTTTCGCTTCAATACTCATCGCACTGGCTTTGTCAAGGACCTCTTGGTTTGGTAATGCAGTCCTGCCTCTGTATCCGCATGATTGACCGCAGAGAGCACTGGTGGAATTGCTCAAGCTTCTTGATTTGACTGCGCTACAGAGTCCATGTTTCGCAGCCATCTAGAGCAGTGATGTGAGAATGACAGCGTTGTATATACCTTCAGCTTGGTTGAGAGGCGAATGTTCTTGTGTTGCAAAATTTTGGTGCGGAGTCTGCCGAGTGCCTGGCTGGCTTTCTGGATTCTGGTTGCAATCTCTTTATCCAGAGAGATAGTTGGAGATAGTGCTGCCCAGGTATTTAAAGGCGTCAACATTCTTCAGCTCAATGGAAATACTTGGCTGCTGCGGAGCACTGTTTGGGGCGGGCTGGAGAAGGACTTCTGTTTTCCCTAGGCTGATGGTCAGGCCAAACATCTTGGATGCCTCAGAGAACTTGTTGACGGTAGGCGGTTCTCCTTGTGGGCCATCAAGGCACAGTCATCAGCAAAGAGAGCTTCAAGTATTAGCCTCTCCAGGGTCTTTGTTTTTGCTGCGAGGCAGAGCAGCTGAAGTGGCCCACCCTGCAAGAACGAAGGGAAACAGCAAGACTAGCCATGCTCTATAAGATCCAAAACAATCTGGTCACTATGAAGACTGTAAGAGAGAAGCTGGTCCCAGCACCACAGCGCCAACACCGAGCACACCCCAAGCAGCTGGCCCAGACCTACTGCCGCACCCAATACAGGCAAGCAAGCTTCCTGCCACGTACCATCAAGGCATGGAACAACCTCCCAGAACAGGCTGTTGAGGCGAGGACCTTGGGCACTTTTGTGTCCTGGGTCTCCAAAACACAGTAACTACACTCCCTTCTCTCTTTTTCTTTATTTTCTTTAGTTCATTTTAATGTTTTCCTTTTTCCGTTTTTCCTTTATTTTTATTCTTCCCAATGACGCGGCATCACGTTGGGGCCCGATTAGCGGTCCCTGGCTGGCTGGGTCATTCTCTCGCTTGGCGCTGCATCATGTTAGGGACTGATTAGCGGGACCTGGCTGGCTGGGCCAAGCTTTCTATATTTCTTTTTTCTTCTATCCACTTCCTTCTTGATAGTTTGTTGTCTTGCGCATTCCCGTAGATCCTCCCAAATACAGCGACATAAGAGTCAGCAGTGACTGCAGTTGCTATAGGGAAAAGAAGAAAAGAGGCGCCTCAGATCCGGCCACAAAGTACACACACACACACACACACACACACACACACACACACACACACACACACACACACACAACATATGAAATTCTTTCAAGCGCCTATGGATTGCCAAAAATACTCCAGCAGACGACACCGAGTTGTCGATTTTTCTCTTCGTCGTGGTGAACAATGCTTGTTTGGGGGGAAACAGCAATACAACAGAATGGTTAAATCATGGCTTTAGTAAACAAGCGCTTCTAGGAGTCAGTATAAAATAAAACAAGCTCTAAACAGAACCAAAAAAGTACGCAGACCGAAACTCACCTCTCGCTGCAGGAACCCCACCTTCCGTCGCCATTTTGGAACAATGAAGTGATTTTCTATACTTAGAAAATGACGTCGACGACATGGCAGATAATCCCCCAAAGAATAAGATAATCTAGGTAATGTAAAGAGTTGTCTTCCTTGGTTTGCTTCAACAATGTTTCCATCTCTCTCTCTCTCTCTCTCTCTCTCTCTCTCTCTCTCTCTCTCTCTCTCTCTCTCTCTCTCTCTCTCTCTCTGTGTGCACACACTTGTGTATTCACGAGCATACTCTCTCTCTGTTATTTCATACAACGTGTCTGTTCACTGTAACCCCATCATATGAGGCTTCAGCCTTTTGATTAAAATATTCGTACCCACCCACACACACCTCTCTCCCTCCCAATGCTTGGGTGCTTGCATGTATGCATGTGTATGTCTATATATGTTTGTGGGTGGGGATGGGCGAGGGTTGTGGATTTTCAAATTTTTACTTTTTTCTCTTATTTCACATGATCGATTGCTTATCTTCTTGATTACCAGCCGCGTGCCAAGAGAGTCTAATTTTATGACTGTTAAAGATGAGTATGTTAGATTGGGTTAGGTTTGATTTTGTTATGCATATGTGTTTACTCCAACATGTGTGCATGCTAAAGATGAAAATATGATTTTGGTTTCATTTTGTCATGTGTAGTCTATGTGCTCAGTTACAGTTTTCGATTGATGCACTCATTTTTAAGATTAGTATGTAAAGTGGGCTCATAGGCTTGATTTTATTATGAGAGAGAAAGATAGAGATTTTAAGATTTTATTATGTGTATCGGTTTAAGTTTAAATTGTGTATTCGCCGAAATATCCAGTAGTTTTGTTTTGTCTCTTGTGAATAAAATAACGTCACTTTACACTTGTGGTGTAGTTGTTTGTTGGTTGTAGGCCTATATGTATGTTAAAGACGAGTCTTGATTTTGTTATGAGTATATATGTTAAGTTTTACTTATGTGCATGTTAGGATGAGTATATAAAGTAGGTTTTGGATTGATTTCGTCATGTGTATGTATATTTACTTTTCAATATGTGCATCTGAATGCAAAAATATGACTAGGTCTGCTTTTTGTCACGTGTGTGCATTTGTGCATGCTAAGGATGAATAATGTAATGTGGAAATAGGTTTGATGTTTGCCATGGGTACATGTATTTACATTTTAAATTGTGCATGTTAAAATGAGTAGGTACAGTAATACTATGTTTGACTTTATTACGTGCATGTGTTTCTTTTCAAATAAGTACATTTTAATGATGAGTATATAAAGTATGATTAGGGTTGATTTTGTCACCATATGTTTGTGCACTTCTCAATTTCTGAATGTTAAAGATGAGTGTGAAAAGTAGGATTGGGTTTTATTTTCCCGTGTGTATGCGCTTACTTCCCAATTTTGTAATGTTAAAAATGAGTATAGTCAATAATATTAGGTTAGATTTTGTTATTGATGGGTTGCATTTTGCATGCTTTATATTGCTTTGTCTGTGCCTATTTTCCTTTTCAATTTTCTACTTTTATATATAGTTTGTCCAGAGGGCTGGATGTAAAAAAGCATGTTATTGCTTACTCTATTACCCTCTATAAATAAAATTAATTCATTCTCTCTCATGGAATTCTGTTTGTTTACCAGCCGTGAACGAAGAGAGCGAAGCTGGTAATGTTTTCAATGGATTCTGTTCCTGGCTGACTATCTATGTTAACATAATAAAGTTTGAACGAAGGGACCTAGGACGCTCAAATTTTGCATGCGGATATAGGTACTAAGAATAATGATCTAGACCAAGTTCGAAAATGAAGGTCATAGGTCAAAGGTCAAGGTCACTGGACCCAAAAATGCTGTCGAACACCTGGCACGATAACTGAGGAACCTAGGACGCTCAAAATGTGCATGCGGGTAGGTACTTGAGATATCTAGGCCCTGTTAAAAAATGAAGGTCATAGGCAAGGTCAAGGTCATTGGCGCCGAAAATGCTGCCGAGCACCTGGCACGATAACGATTTTTAAATTTTGCTAAGATATTCCTCCGTTTAATCATTATTTTGATGCCGTTTTTTATACTTTATTACTTTTGTCTTTGATATTTGAAATGGTTTGCACGTTTTGTTTGAGGGCAAGATGTAAAAAAAATTAAGCCCATTGTGAGCTTGATTACTCTCTCTCTCTCTCTCTCTCTCTCTCTCTCTCTCTCTCTCTCTCTCTCTCTCTCTCTCTCTCACACACACACACACACACACACACACACACACACACACACACACACACACACACACACACACACGCGCACACACACACACACACACACACACATACACACACACGCACACACACACACACACACACACACACACACACACACACACACACACACACACACACACACACATGTAGGCCTACACGCACACAGTCACACACACGTGTTCACATAACACTTTTATTAACAATTGTAGTCAGGAATAATTAAGCAATGAACAACTTAAAAATACCCACGTAGTTCATCTCTTGATGACAGAAACGTACACTAATTTCAGTACACACCTGAAGCTCTCAGGGGCGGAGGCCTTCGATCAATGCTTGATATTATTATGTCAACGCTCTGAAGAACGAACCAATCACACACACACACACACACACACACACACACACACACACACTGACACAAGCACGTATACACATAGCATAGCATAAATGGCACTATAGGCTATTTTGTTTTAGCCTTTTGCCCTCTAAATATGTTTTTGATTTTTATTTGGTTTGGCTTCATTCACTGATGACTACTAAGGCATCTGTGTTTTATTCCTTTAAATCTGTATATTAACTGAATACATTTTGTTTTGGAAAAACTTGTCTATAATATTTTTGAATGAGTTTAATGACTTTGCATTAACTGCTTCATCGGGAAGGTTATTCCATGCATTTATTACTCTGTTAGTAAAAACGTTTTGTGCTAGTCTGGTGTTAGTATCTTTTTTGTACAGTTTAAAGTTATGGCCACGGGTTCTATCACCCTCACAAAGAGTTAGTAGGCTCCCACACACGCGCGCGCACATGCCCACACATATACATCACACACACACTACACACACACGTGCGCGCATAAGAACGAACAAAAAACACACTTATTTTAAGAAATACTATAGTACACAACGTGGCGGTACCATAGCCGATGAGGTTTAACCGAGGCGTGGTTACTACTACACTTATCTATAATGTAAAAAAATCGGGGTTTTACTGGTGTTGCACTGCCTCCGGGCATTGCCTCCAGTATCGTTCCCACCTTATTTGTATCTACAAATGTCCCATATGTGTCTGTTCCAGACCGAGAGGACGTAAAACACAATTCTTCCACACACACGCGCACGCACACTTGTATTTTTGTTTTGATCACGAATCACAACACCACAAGAAAGCCCACATGGCCGTGACAACAGAAGTGTAAGCTATATTGAATTTGATGACTTCGGGGAAATAATCAAGGGTAGAGGGGGGGGGGGGGGGGGGGGGGGGTGCTGAGAAAGACCAGAAAAAAAATTGGTGCCTTTTCAACAAGTCTCATCAGGTAGTCATCAATCACTTATTCCAAGGACAGCGTTTCCTTCCTTTCTTTTGTTCGACCCCAAAAGTTTGCACAGGTAAGTTCGTATCACACGTACGGTAAAATGTGTATTGACACACCTCCCTTTAATTAATGGTTTTGAAGTTGTCAGTTGAACGTGTTCATGGAATGCATTTACTTTGTGCCCCACATAATTTTGGTTTGAATGATGCTGTGGACTTTGAACTACTATTTCTGTTGAATGTCGAAATAACGTCAGGAGTATAGGTATTTCCTGAGGAATTCTCCCCCTCCCACCTCTTCAGAATGGAGTGGAAAATCATCTCCTGCAAGTTAGATGGTGAGAAAATGAGAGTTCATCTGTACTACAGTTTGTAAAAAAGAAGAAGCAAACCGACCTAAGTTATTGGTCTGCAAGTTTCTCCAGTTGGGCCTGATTGGCCTCCATCACTGAAGCCCACTGCATGAAGGTCATGACGTAGCCAGGAGCCAGTTCACGGGTCTCGATGAAGTAGTCACGCAGTTGTTCGCGGCGCTTCTTCATCCGTTCCGGGTCGTTCAGATCTGTACGCTTCTCTCGGGCAGCTTGGATTTCTTGCTGTTTCGCAGTCATCACGCCATCCTTTATAGCATTATCCAACAGCAGCTCCCAGGCTGCCTCGCCCTCTATGTCGAATGCCAGCTCTTCTTCAGAAAAGTTGTCCCTGAGAGACGAGGAGAACAATTCGTGGGGATCTCCCAGGTCAACCTTTTCAGGCTCAGGGTAGCTTTCCCAGGCTCCTTCTGGAGGAATGTCAAGGTCAAAAGGTTCCCAATTTCGCAAACATAGTCTTAAGCTTTCAAGGTCAATGGGTGGCATAGGGTACGGCTTGTCATTGGGGTCTGTGCCGTCAGACATAGTCAACTTTTCAGGGGGATCGGTCACGCTGTACTTAGTAAGCCAGCGTCTCAGTTGTGCCGTGTAGTCCTGCATTATAGGAGAGCTATATTCCGCTTCAAGATCTCTCAGCAATGCACCTACTTCCTTTCTAAGACTGTCAAAGTAAGCAGAACCAGACGTGCCTGTGATAGTACCCAGAAGAAAAGGTGGCAATTCCTTGGCAAGCTCTTGTTCTGAGATGCCATTATACCTCAGAACATAGATTCCATTAGCTTTCCAAACCTGAGGATCTTCCACAGACAGTATAGATTGACCGCAGAAAACCGCAATCGGTTCAAGGAACGTGACGAACTCGGTCTCTTTTTCTTCTGCCCCTTCTGCTACTCTCTGTCGAGCTCTAGCTTCCAGCATAGCCGGGCGATTTTGCATGTAAGCAGGGAAATGGTGTTTGAACCCGTTACCGTCGTACACTTTGCCTTTGTAAGAGATCCACTCCACCCAGCCGACCTCAGCGTTGTGCTGAGCGATTTCTATGGGGGTGAAACGTCTACCCCCATCCCCTGTCTGATCAGGGACTTGAGTCCGTTGTCCTTCTCCTTGTCTGCTTATTTCTTCAACTTGAAGGAATCTGGCCGTTTCTTCAGTCTGCAGTTGCTGCTGTCGTCGTCTTTCTTCCTCCTCAGCTCTTGCCTGTTCTTGAAGACGCCTCTCTTCTTCTGCCATCTCAGCTTCACGTTTTTTCTGTTCTGCTAAACGGAGCTCCTCATCAGTTTGATCATTGGAGGCGGGTTTCTCTTGTCCTAATTCTTTCTGGTGGAAGTCCTGTGTGCCATGACTTCCCGGTTCCTCCCCATGCTTCAGAGACTGGGAGTGCCGATAAGAGGAAACTCCAGACGAGGAGGATACAGAGGGAGTCTTTTGGCGATTCGTTATGTCCTGGACTGGATGAGTTTTAGTCTCTAACACTATTTCGACGCCTTTGGAGCCCCCACAACCCATGATGTTAGATGCTGCTGTTAAGGACTGATTACTGTAGGCCAAATGAAGCTGAAGAAGACTTATAGCCGCATGTGAAGCAGCGATCGATCGACAATACCTGCAGCAAAGAAAAACAAATAAATCAAGTAACTTAATTAGTATAGGCTGACATTTTGGGAAAGAGAAAAAAAGAAGAAGAAAGAAAACCAAACATCAAACAAACGAGCAGTTTGGTCTATGAGGACGGGAAAACATGTTTGTTTACACACAACCACACACGCACGCACGCGCACACACACATGCGCGTACAGGCAATTTGCGAATAACTTACGCACCCACAAGTCCCACATCTCTCTATCTCTCTCTGTTTTTTTTCCCTCTTCATTTTTCATATGTTTGTGCACTTCTCAATTTCTGAATGTTAAAGATGAGTGTGAAAAGTAAGATTGGGTTTTATTTTCCCGTGTGTATGCGCTTACTTCCCAAATTTTGAATGTTACTAATGAGTATAGTCAATAATAATAGGTTTGATTTTGTTATTGATGTGTTACAATATAGGGATGTATTTTGCATACTTTATATTACTTTGTCTGTGCTTATTTTCGTTTTCCATTTTCTACTTTTATGTATGTATTTTGTCCAGAGGGCTGGATGTAAAAAAGCATGTTATTGTTTACTCTATTACCCTCTATAAATAAAATTCATTCATTCATTCATTCACTCTCTCTCTCTCTCTCTCACTCTCTCTCTCTCTCTCTCTCTCTCTCTCTCTCTCACGCACGCACGCACACGCACACGCACGCACACGCACACGCACACGCACACACATAATTTGCAACAACACACACGCGCGCGCGTGCACGACACACATACATACAATTTGAAAACAACACACACGGTCACACGCATACACACATAATTTGAAAACAACAACAACAACACACACACACACACACACACACACACACACACACACACACACACACACACACACACACACACAGAGAGTACAGTGCCAGTCAAGAAATACAGGCCAATGTACGTTATGGGTTTTGAACTGAATTGCAACACGCGACTCGTCTCCTGGACACTGTATAAACACAGAACACAACAATAATCTGCCAGTCAACGATTGGGAAAGAACCAACTTCATATCAAGTGACGCTTAATAGGACCTAGGACGCGCGCACAGAGAGAGAGAGAGAGAGAGAGAGAGAGAGAGAGAGAGAGAGAGAGAGAGAGAGAGAGAGAAGCACACCATGCACCTTTGACCTCTACCAAGGAGACAACTCAGGCCAGTAGGCCTACTACTAAACAATTGTTAAGGTAAAAAGTAAGTTGTTCCTGCGTTTGTAAAAGCGAATAGGCTTATAATATACAACAAACAAACAACTACACAACAAGGGTAAAGTGACGTTATTTTATTCACAAGAGACAAAACAAAATTACTGGATATTTCGGCGAATGTGCCTTTATTAACATAGACAAACAAGAAAACAGCAAACAGCAAATATCATAGCAAAAGGAGCAAGAAGCAGGCAACAAAAGGAGCAAAAAATCAACAAGATAAAAAACAATACGATCCCCTCTACAGTCCAATGCGTATATTTACTGTAGGCTACACGACAGAATCACAGGGAATCTTTAAGGGCGTTCCCAGCTAGGCCATAAGCCCATAATGGGTAGGCCCAAGGCCCCGTATGTGTCCGGTTTTCAGCTTTCATTGGTCTCCCCGCTCAAAGAAGAAAATATTTGGATTTTTTTTTTTAAAGGCAGGAGAATGGGCCAATAAGTCAGAAAGATAGATGAAAGAAAGTAAAGGGAAAATACAGTCAGTTAAACAGTGACAGATTAAAGGACGTTACAAGCACAGAACTTCTAGAAGGTGAGGGAACTATTTGTACGAAAGACCTCCCGGTATCCCCACTGGGAGAGACTCGTGGAGGGGGCGGAGTTGTCCAGCTCCCTGTATGGAGGCAGGACTGAGGCATCCATCCACTGCCCCAACAAAATTTCATCAATAGGCCTATTGCATGGTTCACAATACCGGTTAGAGCACTCTTGTTGCCAAACAAACAAGGGGGAAAACAACAACCATGCACCACCACCAACAACACACACAAAATAGCAAGCAACAACAAAAGGTCAATGAGTATTTTAAAACATTTTCTGTGTCCGAACAACAATTCCCAACTCAGTCCACAACAAAGTTTCATACAGTATCCAAATGTTCTACATTATTTCATCAAAGCAATTTAAAAAAAAAATCAAGCTCTTCACAGAGAACCGGTAAACTATAGTAACAGACAAAAGAAAACAAACAACAACAAAAAGAAAAATATGACATATTTGGCAGATTAATCCTTAATCCTTGCCTTTCTGAGGGTTCTTTCAAACAGCCTTGCGTGTGGTCACTCAAAGAGAGTCAAGCAGATCAGTCCAAGCGTGCATACCGTACAGAGCAATAAATGGTTTACTGCAGCAAAACGTAGCAGCACAACAGAACTTGAGCATTTTCCACCTTGTACACGGTTCGTGGCACCACCAGTGTCATAGCCACACAACTGCCCTTCTTCTATTTTTTCATCCCCTGGTAAAAAGAGTATGTTTGAATGGGAACGATCCTGCGGGTTTCTCTGTTCGTCCCCTGTCTTTCTGTCTGCCTGTGATAATACCGCTCGTTGCCTTTTAAGAATTGGCTGAATGGCCCATGAAATGATATTGCAATAACGACGCAAAACGACATTCATGGGTGTCAACAGCATACGTTAAACCCAGTCACACAAAACTGAATCGCCTGAAATTGAAAATAAATTGTGTGGTGCGCCTCTGTCTGCGACGCACTCTCCAGGTGGGAGCAACCCGAATTTCACAGAGACGCCTCTGTGACAATAAAGTACCTAATAAGGTAAATTGTTCACAATTTGTTGATCAAAAACCTCTATAATAATGTTTTACGCCCTCTTTGGCCTTTCGGCCATGTGGGGATCAAAAACCTCTGAAGTGGAAGTACGTTTATATTACTCCCCCATTTTGTTCTCTTTTCTAAACTCTGTAACACACACGCACAAAATTGTCCGTGTGTCTTCCTTCCTGTTTGTCTGTATCTCATGTATTTTGGTGTAAATCTGGAGTCTCTTTTAGAAGAAAAAAAATCAACAAATAAAACTTGTGTGGTCCCTTTGGCAGAGGTTTGCACTGCGTCAATATAATGCTTTCTTGATGTTTCGAGTGTTTGCTTTAATTTTATTATATTTATGTTTTGTTTGTTTGTTTGTCTCAGCCTGAAAATTACCAGGTTGTGTTCCGAAGAGAGGTGCTCAACACTCTACTCTGTTTTAGTAACACCCAGACACAGGTGTACTGTGAAATCGTATCCACTATTACACCGCAAAATGTTGATCAAATAATGCTCAGCGATCCATGCATGCTTTTGTACCTATGCCAAACACTTTTTAACGGTCCCTTATTTTGCCGTGACCACAGTTGGATCGCTCAAGAAAAGAGAGGGGGGGGGGGGGGGGGGGGGGGGGGGGGGAGGGATCTTAGTTGAGCGTAGTTGTTCAGCTACACGTTGTGCACTAACAGCACTAGTATAAATCAATGTGAAGGTTTATTGGTCCCCAGTGACCACGAATATCATGAACATGTGTGGTGTAGTCCTTATCAACGATTCTATATATTTGCAGGCTAAATAGTTTTTTCAGAAATTACGATAGTTGAACATAATAACAATACTCCCCCCCCCCCCCCCCCCCCCATTTTCTTTCTCTTCTCTTTGGTCATTTGCGTCCGCTTTAGCTCTGAAGCCCTTCAGCTGTGAGGGTGAGTGGAAGTATTGGGGGAGGGGTGTATCATTCCATCTCATCAAATACTAGATTTAAATGTTGATTGTTTATGTGTAAGCTACTGTACCGCGGCCTGACAGGTCAGCCAGCATGTCCTTGCAGTGATTCGCACCACAGCTGATCACGAGTAGTCAATCAAGTTGGGGTGGGGGTGGATGCAACAACACACAACATATTTTCACCTTCATTTATTTTATTTTATTCTAACACACATAAAATACTTCTAACACACATACAATAATAATCAATATTTTTTGTAACTTCAAACACGTTTTTAAAAAATCTGTCCATCTTCATTTGTTTTCTTCTTTTCTTCTACAAAAACCACAAAGTAATATTTCAGTATAGTCGATTACAAATCAAATCACACCGATACCAAGGGCCAGATAAAAGCTGTTGTTACATAAATTACGTCTGGTGGCTGGTTATTTTTGAACCGCCGAACTTGCATAATGGATCAATAACCAGTCCAATTAGTAAATCGATAGCCACATTAGGAAGGAACTGGAAAAAAGTTGCTTTTCTTTCACCAATTACTAATCTCAAATTGCTTGTTGGTGTGCGCGCGTGTGTGTTGTTACAAGGTCTGCAACATTAGCTCTGTACACAATATGGCAAAAATTACCTGTGTGTACACTGGTTTTTGCCTGTAAATGTTTTTTTAAAATACGCATTTGCCATAGCAGCATGGGTCTTTTTATTTATCAACATAATTAATCTTACTCGTGAATGTGCTAGCAGTGTGGAGTGCGATTGCGTAAGATGAACGTTTTTCTTTTTGGAGTGGGGGTGCGAAGACAGTAAAGCGTGTATGAGGGAGTTTGTTTTATACTTACAGCAATTTACCTCTTCCCCTTTTCAATTGCTTGATGTTATGTTTTGTACTCTTTCTGTGCCATCGGATGTATTTATGTGTATGTTTATCAATGATATAGTTTATGAAGCCTACGATCGTGTCTTAATTTCCTCAGGGATTAAAGACTGGAATCATGCTGGAGATGAGCTGTAAAATTAGAGGGATGTTGACAGCAATGCACAGCTCAATAGATTCAAATGGGTATGGGGACAAATTGCCCATCCACGTGTGTGTGTGATGTGCTCCTCTCTCTCTCCCTTTGTGTGTGTGTGTAGAGAGGTAGGTGGGAAAGCGCTGCAAAACAGTGAGAGCAATGGATTGATATTCTTCCATCTTATTTTAGCATGAACCACTTGCACGAGGTCTACGTGTGACCGACTGTACGTGTGTGAATATGTGCGCATGCAAAGTGTGCGAGAGAGAAAGAAAATCAGCGAGGACAGGCAGGTTTGAGTGTTAACCTTAAACAAAATATTACATAACTTGAGTGAAAATGTAAAGATCAACTGAAAACATTTTGGACTCATGGCCCCTGCAGGGTACAGGGGCAGAGCCCTGTCGGACGATTCAGGGGGCAAATAAAACGAGACAGACAGACAATTAGAATGATAGGCAGACAGTTTGAGTCTGATAAGCCTTGTAAAATTATTACATTGCCTTTTGTAAACTTCCAAGATAGAACAACTAGTCTAGACAAAGTTCAAAACGCCCCAAATCGTTTGTGGTCAATTTTTGTTGTTGGATGAATAATAAAAAAAAACAAGTTCAGTTTCTGGTCAAATTAAAAATACTGAAATCAGTGTAAAAATTAAAGAGTAGCACCCATGCAGTACCACGAAAGGTCGCCTGGGCTAGTTTCTCACAACAGGCTTGCCAAATCAAAAATCTAATTTGTTATCAATTTTTAATTATGGGCATTTTCGTGCTCCGATACCTTCTCTTCAACATCCATATAAGGACAACCTACAATATGGTCTCCAAAAGCTTTAAAATTAGTAGGTTGATACATTTTCTTAGGATAGGCTAGACTTTAGACTGATTTCTCAAAATGGCCGACAGTCACCCTACTTAAGTGTTCATAACTTATAGAGTCCCATCAACAGCTATGGTCATCTCAGGACTGTCACCGCGTAAAGTTCGACCACGTTATTACAAAACACTCATCAAAGTATCTTTCCAACGTTCAACAACCTGAAAACAACAAAAAATATAGTACAATTCATAACAATGACACCTCCATCATTGTACCCTATATCACATAATTCCACACTGTGCTGGAAACATTGAACCATTCGATGATTCCGCTCTATTTATCGGATCCAGGTTAAAAAATAATACAGTAAAATTTGATGATGATAGATTGAATAGTTTTTGAGAAAAACGGACGAATAGCCAGACGGACGGAGGCAAAAACAATAGCTCCCCGAACCTTTGGCTCGGGGACTAATAAAAAATGCACTATAGGCAAATATGCACTGCAGAATGGACAACAGGTGCCCACTGAACCCAACATGTTGGTAGTGTTTTGTGGTATAGTTTGTTCATAATTATATTCCACTTCGGTGTGTGCCACAGGCATCCAATATTGGATCCACTGCCAACTCTTTATGCACTGACTTTCCAGTTCTTTACATGTTGGGTTCAGGGAGTAGCTACACTACAAGGTTTACTTGCATCCCTTTAATTAGAGGATCACCTCAGTGGTTGGCTCTTTCTACCCACATGTATTCAATTTTTCAAATCGCTATTTCCGCATTTTAATAACTTATCTATTTTGTGCTGGTTTGCTTAAATTGTGGACTTTTCGGCCTAGTACAGAGGAGACACCATTCTTTTATCAGAAATGTCTTCCTGTTGGGGTTGATCCACAAGATAGTGTTTGTTAGCAGATATACATACTGACGAGAATTCCATAAATTCGAAAGAGATCTCTCTATGCACTTGCTCATAGTCATACACTGTCTGTCCCCCATTGGCGACAACAAGTAAACCAGCACAATCTTTTACTTTTATTTTACACAGTTAGTGGTTTCTTTGATCAAATAAAATCAAACTCGCTTGTATGAAATCATTTTGTTATATCCAAGTTTACATCGCGGATGGGAGAACGAATTTGCTTCATTATAACCGAGTTTTCTTATATCCGAGCTTTGATAATACATAAGAAGGAATTCGGCCCGGGGAAAATAAATTGCTTGCTTATAAGCAGGTTTTCTTATAAGCGGGTTCGGCTGTATTTCTATTTTCCTTCTTAAGGAAATAGACTGTCTTTTCCTCTCTGCCATTGCAAAGGATGGGCAGGCTCACTTAGAGTATCTTTCTATATTAAGGTAGGTTACTCTCGTCTCACTACAACTAACACAAAAGTACAGGCATTCGTATTTTTTCTTCTTCTCAGCATTTATTTTGTACAGAATACTGAAGGAAAGCATGAAATGTAAGGAACAAAAATAACTCAGTTAGTCTTGCAATCAAGTGCCTGTGCCGGTTAGAGTGTCTGTGACGTAGCTGCTCTGACGTAAATTGTCCTCTTTTGTTTGTTTTGTTGGAACGACTGCACTTTTTGGAACAGCCTTGTCAGTTCATGCCCTAATTTTTTTTTAAATCGCTTATAATAAAATCAAACTCGCTTATAAGAAAATGAACTGCAAACCAACTCCCTTGTATGAAATCATTTTCTTATATCCAAGTTTACATCGCGGATGGGAGAACGAATTTGCTTCATTATAACCGAGTTTTCTTATAAGCGGTTTTCTTATATCCAAGTTTTGATAATACATAAGAAGAAGTTCGGCTTGGGAAAAAAAATAGCTTTCTTATAAGCAGGTTTTCTTATAAGCGGGTTCGACTGTATGTCATAAATTGTAAAAGGGAAAAAAGTGGAAGGGTTTTATAGAAAAAAAAGCAGGAGAATGGACTAAGGCAGAAAAAAGTAGACACCAAAAAGCACAGTCAAAGAGTGATAGAGTAGGGGAAGTTACTAGCATAGAACTTCCAGAAGATGGGGGAACTATTTTGGCCGTATCAGCATAAGCCAGCTTAAGCCGTTGCCCGCCTCCTACGAGGACGTGCAGTTGAACATTAGGAGGCTGCTGGGCTCCTCTCCATAAGTCCCCCCCCATGATAGGTGGAATCCCGCGGGGGGTAAGTGTTCATAACTCGAGTGGAAAAAGATACAAGAAAGTTTTTTTTATATCATTAGAAAGAGAATTGCACAAAGTTTCAAACTGTGTCATAATCTCAGAATTGTCATTTTGACAATGTACATGTATGTCCCTTTCGTGGTGCTGGCTCACATATTTCATGGACTACAGTACTCACCGTTTATAGTAAACTCGGTTATAAGAAATTTCGGTTACAGTAAAGGAAAGCACTGGTTCCCGGCCAAAGGTCTACTGTTTTATTACTAAATAGACCTCGGATAGTAGCAACTCGGTTATAATTTTTTTTTAAATGCTATAGTAAAGTTACCTTTGGTTCCCCACAGGACTGGCTCCTCGGTTACAATAAATAAAAAAAAAGTCCTCTTCGTGACCTTTGTAAATACGTCACCAATGTATGGTCACAGTCTCACCACTCCCCCCACCCACCCATAATAACAACTGGGTTATAATTAAAATTAAAAAAACTATAGTAAAGTCATTTGTGGTTCCTCTTGGTTACAATAACAAAAATTGTCCTCTTCCTGACCTTTGTAAATACGTCATCAATGTATACGTCACAGTCTCACTACTCCCTCTACCCACCTTCATCAACGAAATTGAAAGGCACTAAAAAGCATGTTTCTTTCCCCCTCATTACTTAGTGGAAAAAAATAATATATATATACAGCCGAATCCACTTATAAGAAAACTGGCTTACAATGAAGCAAAAAAAATTTCCCTGCCGAACTTCTTTCTTATCTATGATCAAAACTGGGATATAAGAAACTCGCTTATAAGAAAACTCGGTTATAAGCAAGCAATTTTTTTCTCCCATCCGCAATGGAAACTTGGATATAAGAAAATTATGTCATACAAGAGTGTTGGTTTGCAGTTCATTTTCTTATAAGCAAGTTCTATTTACTTATAAGCAAATTACCATTGACAACATTTTCTTAAAGACCCCCCAGATCACGAGTCAATATCACGGGTTCCACCTGTTTTCCTTCTTATACTAGATATAGCTGGTACAAAATCTTGCTTTGACCAGGTTTGACTCCCATACAAATGCCCCCAAATTGAAAACGAAACATTTTAAAGAGCAGCCTCAATTTGAAGTTGGGGGAATTTACATGTGAGTCACAGCTACCCAGAAAAAAACAAGGGATATAATCATGTTGGGTCAGTGTGTTTTTAAAAGCGAGTTGGACCTGAACTGAAAGGATGTTCCCAGAAAATTGAAGTCGTTCCAAAAAGGGAAAGTTTACATCAAACCAGTTGTGTCACAGACATTCTAAACAGTACAGGCACTATTTTACAAGACCGGGTTGTTTTTGTTCCCTTATTCCATACTTTCCTTCAGTATTCTGTGCAAAATAAATGTTGAGCAGAAGAAAAAAATATGAGTACTTTTGTGTTGGTTGTAGAGAGACAAGGGAAAAAACTTCAAAATGTTTTCTTATATCCGAGTTTCGGATATAAGAAAACTTGGATAAACAAAACATCATCTCCCTTCGATTTTCTTATAACCGAGTTTTGCTGTATTTTGATTTGATGATGGGTTTATATTTAGTATTTTACGTTAGCTTTGACTTTGAAAAACGTCATCGGATAAGATAAAAAATACCATCAAAACTTTACTATATCCGAACATCATTTATAAGAAAAACCTGTTATAGTAAAGGAAAAGCCTTGCTCCCCTGTACTTTACTATAAGTGGGGTGTACTGTATAAGGCAATACTTTTTTACCCCTGTGCCTTAAGTTATTGCTAATAAAATAGTACAAAAATTTGACATATTTTTTGATTGCTCACAGTATCCTGTCAATTATGAGTGCAGATGCATCATGCTGCCTTTATGCGCCCAAAAAATAATTAAGCCCAGCATGTCCAACTTCGGCTGGAGGAAATGTTTTGAAAGTGTTTCTTGAAAAAAAGGCAGAATGGATCGGAAAGGCAGAAAGATAGTAGATGACAGCAAGAAAAGGGAAAAGGCAGAGTCAAAGAGAGTGACACATTAGAGGAAGTTACAAGCACAGAACTTCCAGAAGGAGGGGGTCCGGGAACTATTTATACAAAAGACCCTACAGGGTTACAATATCTGAATTTTGTGCAAAATGGGGGGAGGGGGCTCTTATTATAAGGTGTGCATTTTAGTCCGAAAAATATGGTATACATCCATACGATGACAGTAATCCATTCAATAGAAGCTCACAAACTGTTTCTCCCATGATACAAATAAAAACAACAAAGCTTCAACTCACAGACCTTTAATCTTTAGATTACACAATGCAGAGAGCCAGCTGACAAATGTACACCCTCTTTATACTGTTAAGTTAAAACGAGTGGAACTTGCTCTTTTTTTTTTATTAAACAAAACATCGTGCAAACTACTGAAGCCATGATAAAAATACAAGAAAGCTGATGGCAATATCATAATGAAAACTTAAGATAAAGAAAAAAGAGCTAATAAAAATCAACTTTTATAAAGATCACTGTGCATGCAGTATAACTGCCAAATTGGAAGATGATTAGGGATGGGATTAGTTTTACTTATGACGATTATGCAGCGTCATTATCAAATATCTTTCAACTAAATATTAACCCTCTCAATGCTCCAGAAGCCGAATGCGCCTGAATTTTTTCAACCCATGCAGCCTGCATGCGCCCGCTGAACGCCAGGTCTAGTACGTTCACTTTCATCACAATGCAATATACTAAGTTAGTTCTTCCTTTACCTCAGTCTCGCTGGTCCGGTTTTGGCTTTTACAGCAAGGGAAAGCACCCACTAGTCTTTTTGAACGGATTTTTCAAAGTGACAATTTGTTTTTCTTCTTTCCATGTGACGTGTGCAGTATTGACTCGGCGCGATGCTCGGAGTGCCATTACGGATCCCCCCCCCCCCCAATTCATGGTTTGTTGTGTGATAGTGTGTTAGCTTTCGAATGAAAATATCATTGCTATTCAATATGCATCTTTCAGAAATGAAATGCGAGTTACTTTATTCTGGGTGATTTTTTTTAATGAAAAGATTTGGTGTGACGTTCAGAGTTAATTCCCTTCTCTCAGGGACTGGGATCGATTGATCAGGCGTCATAGGGTTAATGAAAGGACAGTTAGCCCCCCTAAACACACAACTTGAAAAAGCTACCTGGTAATTGTTCTTGTGGTAGAATTTTTCTTATCTTTGACAGACATCTTTTAGCACAAGTTTACTGAAGCAAAACATTCAATACCATTACCATGTTTCAGTGAAAATGAATCGCCCCACCAAATGAAAATGTAAGAAAAAGAATTAAAAACAAAACTGTACATTTTCTTCAAGTTAATGCAATAATGACCTGTACATTTAAAAAAAAAGAAGGAAAAAACAACAAACTGAGTCCCTTCTTAGATATAAAGAAGAAAAAGAAATGGAAATGTCTAAACAAGCTCTTGACTAAAGGGAAAAACCCTTGGCGAATAACTTGAGTGATTAAAAACCGAACGGCCACGCTACAAAGATAGATTTTAGTCTCCCTACAGGTCAAGCCAAAGGCATCCCATTGTCTTAAGCAGGCAGCTGCCACAGAGAGCCAAGCAATTGCCTAAATGGCATCGATATCCAAGTCGTCATCTTCATCGCCATTTTCTGCTGGCTTCTCGATTGGTTGCTCTCCCACCTGGCCTGTTGTGGAATACACCACCTGGTGAAAAGAAGAAACAATTGCCAATATTATTGATTCCTGCTGGCTCATCATTATTGTAACTGCCCCAGAGTAACAATATATAGAATCACAGCGCAAGCATGATGCATATCACCAACAGCATAATAAATATTCTAATTAAAAACAACAAATTCAAAATCAAATTTTTGTTCATCAATTTCATACTGCGTTAATTTAGACATAATCTTTTTTTTATGAACAGAACTTGCTGCTTTTAACAAGACAAAGTCTTACAGTGACATCCTCTAAATCAGTACTGTAGCCTGAAATCGATAGTTCATTTCCCACAAATAATTGACTTTGAAGCCAAATCAATTTTTAAAATAATTATGCCATAATCAGAAATTTGATATTTTTAGGGTTGTTTATTATTTTTGCTTTTGTGCAAACACACGCTGTGATTTCTGTAGGGTTTCTCATGTAGTCACATACATGAAAGTACTAGGACCAAAAGAAAGTACATGTACATAGTCTCATCAGCAAATATATACATTTTTACCTCTTCTTCCTCCCCATCATCTTCCTCGTCGTCCTCCTCTTCTTCAGAAGCCTGTTCCAGCCAATCAATGAAAGGCTTCGCCTTCTCCCTGATCTGCTGGGCTACCTCTTTGGACACATACTTCTTTGACACCTGCAAACAATTGGAACATGTCGGTGACCAGTGGTTCTCTTCTCATATCTATGGAATGAATGCACGCTTCTATAAGCCTTAAGATGACTATCTTTGGTGGGGAAAATAATCAAACTGATTTTTTTCCTGCATCTGGAACACATTTTTGTTCAAACACATTTGCATTACAATAGACAGCCCTCCAATCTTGATGGGATTCATGAAATAAAAGCAAAATGATCAAAAGAAAACCAACAACCTTACCCCATCCCTAACAAACACTAAATAAATATGGAAACAGTATTGAAGATGTTATAATAACAAAGAGATATATTTAAAATTGGAAAAACGATAGCGAAGCCGACCTCTATTTTAAGACTTCTAAAATGTCCGGAAAAATCGGTCGTAAATTGGAGGGGTCGTATGACGGAGGTTTTCACTGGCAGCCGTAGAAAGAAAAAGTTCAGCACAGTTCATACTCTCTTCTTTATGCACACATACAATGACATATTAAAACTGGATTTGGGTCTTTCCAACTCCATAGGATTGTACAATCGATATTACAGTTTCACTTTGCCAACTTCTTTTAATCACCTCCACTCTCGTCCAAAGTCAGTGGTTTTCTTTTTCAAAGTCAGTGGTTTTCGTGCTTTTCCTATGCTCTCCGCCATCTTTTCTACAACAAGGGAAGCGACTCCGCTTTCAGGCCCTTGACCGTGGTTGTTTCCCTTTGCTAGAAGTCTATGCAGACGACAGCAACGGTCGTAAAAACCAACAAAATGGCGGTCGTAAGTCGCGTTTTAGAGGAAGTCGTTAAGAGAGGTCATTTACATAGTAAAATGCATCTGTGCCAACAAATCCAGTCTCAAATGAGAGGTGGTCGCTTAACAGAGGGTCGTAAAATAGGGGTTTGTCTGTAATTCATTTTGTCCCATAATACTGCAGTGTCACCCTGGCCCGAGCAGACCTTGAGATTACTGCATTTGCCGATTTCTGAGCTTTGTAACAGACATAATGCCAGTTTTCATTTTTTCCTGTATACCTTTTTGGCCCAATCCAGAATGACTTCTTCATCCAAGATGTCCAGATCGTAGAAAGCTTTCAGGACATGAGGGGCCCGCTGCATGAGAGCCGCAGCATACTCCCGTCCAATCAGCATCTCCAAACCACCAAGCAGGTACTTCTGGGCCTTGGGGCTGTCCTTGCAAAACTGGAACAAATTGATAATGTAAATCAAAACTTTAAAATGTCCCACTTTGCTTAAATGTTTGCTATGACTCCTTTAGAACCCCCCCCCCCCCCCCCCCCCCCCAAACCTCTACTAGGGAGTAGAGAGAGCATTTATTTTCTTGTGTGCTTAAAGCCTACAGTTCTAATGGCACAATTTCACACATTACCAAGGAACATTAATTACTAATATCAGAGACACCAGGGGTTCTCATCCCACTTTGGTTACTGTACTTAAAATTTCTATATACATTATCAACTTTGTTTATAATAAAAAGTGAAGCAGAACGTGGGCAGATTTTCAAGGATTAAATAGATGTGAAGGAAATGGAAATGAAAGTACATGTATTAAAATTCCTGTTATCAAACCTATTCCAGTGTCAAAGATTTATTAAACATTAAGCTGTGCCTGCCGATACATTCAAATCTGAAAAGGCATCATCAGTAAAGCACTATCAGTGATGCAACGAGAAGACGAACTGTACCCAAACAAGAAAATCAAAAGAACAAAAATGTCCTGGCTCTTCAAGAAATCAATAGAACATTAATATTTTGCCCGGAAGGAGGGGGGAGGGGCATTTTAATTTTCAATAAGACTGCAGAGATGAGATTCCCAGTGAACCAAAAAGGAGGGAAAAAGGTGGAGGTCTGAGGGTGTTCAGGGAGCAAGAGCTCCATGAAACTAAAGAATGTTTGCTCTGGAACCTGCAAAAATCAGCCCCTGGCTATCAAAGTTATCTAAAACTGAAATCTCCTTGATCCTACAAAGGTTTGTGAAATCATAAAGACCATTGGGCTGATTTTCTGGTAGCTAAAGAGTCTCAGAGACAGAGAGTGAGAGAGAGAGAGAGACGGACAGACACACAGAGAGAAAGAGCTAAAACTGAGACAGAGGTCCAGGGGGAAAACTCAATTAATGGTCCAAACAATTCGAGTGTCATTTTATTTCATTTGTAAAACAATCTTTCAGGTGCTTTTCTACAACACAGTTCTTGAACTTCTTCAAGACTGACTTGCCCTTCAAATCATACTTCATTGAAACATTGCACAATGATTTGACATGGCTGGTCAGATTTCCATATCAGTCTCCCACTCCCACTCTGCATTATTGCTTCAACTGCATTCACTAGTCATTCACTGCCTACTTTTGCAGACTGGTGAAGCCTAAGACGACTGAAATGGAAATGTAGATCAAAATCATTCACTTACCCTTTCACTTCACGATCTTATAATTCCTATCTTTTACAAAAAAATGAATTTTCATCGCTGTCATCACTCAGTGGATGCAATAACGATTCATCATCCATGATGTAAAAGTTGGGAAAATGCTGACGTCAGTAACACGACTTCAAAAATTCGCATCGATCGAACAAAAACAAGCTCGCTGCCGAAATAGGTCAGAATACACTCATTGAGTTACTCATCACTTCGCGATCTCATAAGTCCCATCTTTCACAAAAAATAGGACTATTCATCGCTTTCCTCAGTCAATGGACGCCATAACTGTTCGTCATCCATATTGGAAAAATCGCGAGAATGCCGAAGTCGGTCACTAATTTTCAAAAATTCATATCTTTCAAACCAATCGGCCTAGAAGCCATTGCAAGCAACAGGACGGATGTGTAATCTATAGCGAAAGAGGGAGGCTGAAGCGCTCACGTGACTGCCATGTGATAGAAACAAAATGGAAGTGCCCAAACCGGCCACATGGAATCCGTACGTTCCCGGCATTTACGATCCAATTTTTTTCTGAACTTTCCTGAACGTCCACCGCATAACAGAGATAAGGTACCCCCAAAACGGGGTGCACACTTACGAGGAGGAAGAGAGTGCGATGCTCCTTGACCTGCACCAGCACCTTGTCCGTCAGCAAGAGCTCTACCAGTACCAGGGGCACCTTCTCCTTCACCTCCAGCCTCTCCGCTTCACCCACCACCTCCTTCAGGCTTTTGCCCAGCTCACCACTGTCACGCTTGTTCTGTACATCAAAGTAATAACAGGCAGTGTTAAATATGATGCACATGCTTGCGCCTATGATGCTCAAAATTGCATCTCACACAGTGCGTCACTAAATAGAGCAAAATTTTACTTGATGCAGTTTTTCAAAAAATATTATGAAGCGAGACCCCCTAAAATATGTTGGTGACCATATAAGGCTACAGACATATTTTCCATGCTGATTCTGAACCCCTGATTCCGAAAATAGAATTAACACTTGTAAATGGGAACTGACAAAAAAACCTTGGCAAGTATCGTTTGCTAAAGTATTCACTCTGGTGATGCATTTAAAATAAAAAGATAACCAATGCCAACCACTATCTTCCCAAATGACATTATTTATTTCCTTCCATCCTTATTCATTCACACAAACACATAGCAATGTACACTTGCACTTCTCACACATGTTACAGTTGTCAAGTACAACAGGCTACACAGGCAGTGAGGCACACATAAACCTACTTTGATAATCTTGTAGACAATATCCATGCGATCTTTGTCGGTTTTCTCCAGGTCGTCTGTCAGAGCCAATCCCTTGGCGGCCCCAGATAGTTCTTCCATGCGCTGCTTCACAGCTTCCTCACTGACGTCTTCTCCCCAGTCGTCATCATCATCCTTATTTTGCTGCTGACAACGAAAAGAGCGATACTAACAAACAGCGTAATAACATTTTGCTGGTAAGGGAAAGAACAATACCAACAAACTTGTTAACATTTTGCTGATAACCGTGGGAAAGAATACTAACAACTACTTGTTAAAATGTTGTAAGAAACTTTTGCAATTTCAGCCAAACTCTACCAATTTTTCTACAGTCAAAATTTACACTGCTTGCAAAAGCATAAAATCAAGCTACGATTATTATCAACAGGGAAAAAACAGTACTTGATCGATTCATTATAATTCTGAAAAAAAAGCAAGCCCTAAAGTGGGGGGAGGGATATAAAAACAGTACTTATCTGTTACAAATTCTGAAAAATAAATCAATCTGAATGCCTTAAAAATGCTATCAGAAAACGGATAAAGCAAGCAATACTGAAGCAAACCAATGCTTAAAAAAAAAAAAGATTGCATAAAAATATTTTTATAATAGAAAATTACCTCTGGTGGAGCATCAAGCTTGCCTCCACTGGCCCTCTGAGCGGCCATCTGCTGTTGAGCGTTTGCCTCGGGACTGTGACGATCATTGTCTTCCTTTTTACCGTCCTATTAACAAACGTCCACAAAAAGGGAGGACCCCTTAATTAAATACATTTTGATCATCATCATTTAGCACAATGAATGGTTGTGAAATTAACTTGACAAGACTGTTCTTTTAATTTGTAAGAATTCATCGCATGGAAGGCAATTTCGAGTGTTGGCTAACATATTCTGACACAAGACCGAGTTTTTTCTCCCTTCCTACCAAGTATTCTCTTTTTTTTTAAAGTTTCTTTAATCAAATAGTTAATTTATGCAAAATAAAAAAGTCAGACTGGACATGTTTACTAGGGAAGTAATATTCTTGAAAGACCATAAACATGTGAAACAAAGTTAGTCAACTGGTTTTTGGTTTGAGTGAGAGTAGCGAGTCAAGAAAAATCATCTTTGCGACGAACAACTGTTGGTTGACCGTTACCTTGTCTTTCTTGCTTTTCTTGCCCTTGCTTGGTGTGGTAGCCTGCATGTCCTGATCATGGGGGTTCTTCAGAATGAAACTGGTCAGCTTATGACGCATGTCAACATTGCCAGTATGGCCACAAGCAATGCAGCGCTGGGTGATCATCTGCTTCTTCACCGACACAATCTGAACAAAACCAAAGTCAATATATTCAGCCTAATAAATATAACAAAGTTTGTTACAAAAACAAATCTTAAGCTTTCTGTTTAGGGAAGTAATCAGGTTTGTTTCTGTATGGCTGTGAAAGAAGTTGTATCCAGCAATTAACCACCACCACAAAAAAGTGCATATCCATTTATTTCATATTCACAGGCAATATTTTGAACATTTTACAAAAGACTACAATGCAAATTTGTCCTGTATTTGTTCTGTGCATTTCATTTTCACGGCTTTACTTATGTGGTGAATATGTCACTAATCAAATAAGAATATATTGTCGACCGCATGCAAAAGACGTCATTTCACACGAGGAATGGAAAACTCAATATTTTGGTCATTTCAGGTCAAATTACGTCATCTTTTGTTCATCAAGCGTCACCATTGGTGTTTTACCTTTGCAAATTGTTGCTTTACAGCTTTGTTAGATGATGCAGCTTGTCTAGATCAACTCAGAACTGTAAGTCCAACACTTCGAAGTTGACCAAGTTTGCGTTATGTCTCTTTTGCATGCGGACGGCGATATATTCTGTATCAGTTTTACTTACAAGGTTGGTTTCTGGGTTGGAACATTCATCACAGAGCACAAACTTCTTGATGAAACCATCCAGCAGATTCTGCAGCTTCTCTGCATCATGAGAGCCATTGACAATGTAGCGGTCATTTTTGGCATCAAACTGTGTCTGGGCACCCAATTCACAGCCAAAGAACTTGGTAGGATCTGAAAGTTGACCACCATGCAATTAACTACACCAGTGTTGTTACAACTATGCAGCAACGCCAACAATGAGTTAATTCATACGATATACTCTGAATGCCAAAAATAATGAATACGATAAGGTTCACCAATGCTGGTCAAAACTTGTCTTTTAACCCTTTCACCACCAGCCATATTTCAGCCAAAAATGTCCATTGAATTTACCTGGGTAGAAAACAAAATCCATCTACAGTATAGGGGATTCTTCTGTGACATATATAAAACAAGGTCTATCCTTACTTCCCAAAGCTAAGACAATAGGGTCTTTGGATAATAGACCCCAATGTGATGCCTTTTTAGTGACATAGGTGTTACATCACTGTGGTGCTAAAATGCGACTTTGGCGGTGAAAGGGTTAAGCTTTATTAAAACTTGTCCACTAGAGTGGAGTACACTTAACACAAAACTGAGTAACATGAAGCATTGGTTAACGCACAAAAATATGTTTGAACGGGCGAAATCCCTCTTTATTATTACTTGATGCTTGACACAAGTAATGGTTAACGCACACACAAAAATCTTTGTCTCCTGACTTTCGCGTTGAGTACTCCACTGTAATAACTTCAATGGCAAATGTGTTTACATGTTTGTGTCTAGGCATCACATTTTACATGGGTGCAACTCCCCAAAATGAAAAAAAGAAAAGAAAGGCATGGGTAGAACCAAATTCAAAACGCCCCAAATCGCTTGTGGTCAATTTGTTGTTGTTGATGAATTAAAAAACACCTGAAGTTCAATTTCTGGTCAAATTTAAAGTACTGGAATCAGTGTAAAAATGAAAGAGTAGCACCCATGCATTAAATCATGCATGAATAACTTTTACATACTTGCAAAAAAAAGAAAAAGCATTTGGCTTGCATTAAGTATTTTTTTTAGGGCAATCTCTTTCCCTCTCTCACATGCACACACCACAATCACCACCAAAAACCAGAATAACAAAAGTATTGATCAGACAAATTAATAAGAAAAATACTCACAGGTTGGTGGCCTAGACAGTGCCTTGGCAATTTCTGTCATGTTGACAATCACAGTTTTTATTCCATTTCCTTTTCCCTCCACCTGTAACAAGATATTTTCATTCACCGATTCAGATGACTAAATTTGTCTTTTGTAACAGGTGAACAGCAATTAATTGATTACCCAAGTTACAGGAAAAAATTACTTGAAATGGGAACATTTTGTGTTAAGCATAAAAATGCACCTTAAAATGGAATTCAAAGATTTTATAGTAAAATTAATTTACTCATGCATGCAAAATTACTGATTAACAATCGGATTCATTTAAACATACATAAATACTATTGTTACTTCTATTATCTTAAGCTTAACCATAAAGTTTCACTCACATTTCACCCCTAGGAGTGCAAGACAAAAATCAAAATGCTAATTCTAATTTCAGAATTTAACTTTTAATACCATTTCACTTTCAGTGTGAGTGAGTTTCTGAAGTCGATGTCACTCACAAAGCAACGGATCAATGTCTATCGAAACTGAATACAACTCTGGAGTACAGTGATGTACCAAGGATTAAAAAGTGATAGGACAAACTGTCCCGAGATGCGATAAATCAATAGGACAATGTCCTGGCTCTTGAAGAAATCAATAGTACAAAGTGTGCCAGTGTTAAAAATGTAATCAGACATTTGTCCTTACAGGGGAGGACATAATAGGACATTTACAATTTTAATAGGTCAATGGCCTAAGACCCAGAACATCACTGGGAATAATAATAATAATAATCAGAGAGAGAAGTAGCGAGGAGAGGAGAGGAGAAAGAGAGGTGGAGATAAAAGGAAAGAATAGTTTTTACTTTAGCTAAGAGACGAGGCATCTTATAGCGGTAGAACTGGTCCATGTTGGATCTGTCGATGTTGACCGCCATGATTCCTGGTTTATTTGGTATGGCTTTCTTTTCCGGTGAATACTACAGTGAGTTTTACTCCAATAGCTCGGTGACGTCGAGAACTTCATAAAAACTCCTGGAGTTTCCAAACTCCTAAATGTTTGATTGCTGGTCGCAATGGTGCTCGAGTGCCTCAGCAGGGGCCCTGTAAAAATTCAAAATCTTGAATAACTCAGATTAGACATCTTTCTCAGAATAATATGAACATACTGTATAAATTGTTGCTTCGTAAGTTTTTTTTATGAGTATCTGTTTCATTACTAAGGTTTATTCAGCAAGGTAATTTTTTAACTTTGAAGTCCATGTCACATCCACAAGGAAATGAAACCATGTCTTATCAAAACTGAACACTGCTGTACTTGTCTGGAATATGTAATATGAGACAAGCGCACAGGAATAAAAGAAAACAGAAATACCATGCTAATTTTTTGTGTGCTAGTGATTGCAGCATCAAAAGCAATGATTTGTCTGCAAAGAAAACATAAAAGTTTTGTTCTTTCCCTCAGCTGTTGTATTATGACACTTTCATGAGTTCAAGATGGAGCACTGCAGGTTTTAACCCCTTCCCTGCCTTGCTATCAGATAGTCTCCTAGTGTATGTCATTGTGATGTCATAAGCCTGGGATGATGTTTTTTGGTTTAGATAAGCTAGAAAATATATATATCTCTAGATCATTTTCCTACATTGAGTCTAACAGATTTGTATTAAACTTTATAATAAAAAAAAAGATAATCTCTGTTTTTCCTCTGGCAGTGAAGGAGTTAAGTCAGAGAAGGCATGCTGGAAGAATATTTTTTTGAAGGCTGAAATGAGTAGTTTTGGTACAAAATGTGGTTTTATTCATTAAACCATCAAACAATGTTCACTGAAAATTAGTAATTATAGCATTTTTTTTCCATTTTGAAGAGTAGTACTAGTAGAGGTCCAAATTGAGTAGAATACTACTCGAAAAGAGAAGAGTAAACAGGTCTGTCTCAGTTCTGTAAGAACAGAACATTGGATTGGAAATGAGGGCTGTGCCTTGCCCATGGGTGGGAGCAGAATATTTCAGCTATACTGAAAAAGAAAAGATTAGAAAGCAAGGATATCTTTAAATGTTCCAGTCAGACAGAATTGCTACACTGAATTCAGCATCTATACTGAAGGCCGCCCACCAGGTGCGTCTAAATACAGAATGGTGCAGAATAATGCCAAATGGTGAGATTACTAAATGGTCAAAACACCGAATGGTGGAAACAACTTTTAGCCCCCAAAACAGCCGCCCCAAGTGTGAATGCTATAGCTAAGTCAGCCACTTTTCCTTTGGCAACATTTACGACACTAATTTCTTCTTCTTCCAGTAATGTCCATCTGCCACTTATCAGCAATTATTGACATATACAGGGGTTCAAAGACGAAAATGTGCAGCACGGGATGATAGGATTTGAGAAATATATTAGATAATCGAAAAGCGTTGTTTGTTTACAATATTGACAGGATAGATTTAGCTGACTTTGCAGCGGTGCACGAAGTAGACTTTCAGTTCATTATTCTTTGTTGATTATTTTATTTTTTCATTATTTTTCTTTGATGAAAATAGCCCTAATCCGATCCTAACCCTGTCTATTACCCGATTCAAGGCGAAACTTGCAGGAAATTTGCTCAACCATTCAGTGTTTTGACCATTCTGCATTCTTCGTCACCATTCTGTGTTTAAACACACTGCCTCCCACCCATGGCCTGTCACAGTCAAAAGTGTAGCTCGTGCAAATCTGCTGCTCGCTACTACTTGTACTAGTACTATGAGTGTGTATTTGCGACATTGAGCATGAACCACAAATTTCACTCTTTCTTTACTTGAACCATTTACCTAACCCTACAAAAAAGTGAAATTTGTGGTTCATGCTCAATGTCGCAAATACACACTCTCATAGTAGCGAGCGGCAGATTTGCACGAGCTACACTTTTGACTGCGACATGGCCTTGCCTGTCTTAGTGTGTCTGTATACATTATATAAATCATGCATATGTGATCAAAATATGTGTGCGTGTGTGAGAGAGAAATAGGGTGTGTGTGTGATAAATAACTGTTATACATGTGCATGACTGTGAGTCAGTGTCACTGTCTGTGTGTCACAGTGTGTGATTGAGCTCTTTGAAATATTCACCTGGTATAAAGATCAACATGAAGAGTTCACACCATTAGCACGTATGAACTATAAATGTATCATATATTATGTTTATCACTATATATCAATTATCAGTCATGCTGAGACAGCTATTCTTGATAATCACTAACAAAGTTGTTACTGTTAGATCTATTTCATCTGATTATTTGCATGGGCAGAAACCAATTATTTCATTTCCTTTTATCATCTGGAGTTGATTTATGCATCATCTGTATGTTTATTACGTTCATAAATTTGACAAAGATGAAAAAGAACATTCTAGAATGTCAGATGCATTGTGCGTCACTCGGGGGCGTACAGTAATTTATCCAGACGGTGGGACAGCACGTGCGCTAACGTGGCCACAAAAATGGCGGCTTGTCTGGGGCATGACCGATGTCGACATCTGTGGATCACCTTCACAAATAAAATTGCAAAACTGTAATTGTCGTCAAATGGATTTGGAATAATCTGTACTTACCGATTTGAATCAAAACCGTCATAAAACCTAATGCGAAGTAGATAGCTCTCCAAAAGGTTCAGCCAACTGGCACACCAGTAACCACCAAGGGAACAAGCCCCAATGTGACGTGAACCGTCCTCAAGAAAAAGGACCAATAGCTTGATTTCTGCAACAAAGACCACAAAATGATATTTACGTAAATCACGATTTTATGAAGAATGAAATATCTGCTAAAACAGCCACTTTCTAAAGCCGAGAACAGAGAAACTCACATACCAAGTGCAGCTCAGCACACGACTGACGTCTTACCTCAGGTTGCGTTGTGCTCAAGATTGCCCGGATGGAGACAGTGAGTGACGAAATTTTGTCGCAATTGTTCACGAATTCACGCGAGATCACGCGTTGTTTGTCCGCCATATTACGAGAAAAATATTGCTGTACGAAGACAGACTGGATCCAGATAGAAAGTGGTTTGTTTACAGAAAGCTGAACACTTCTTTTCTGTGTAGATCTGGTTCTTGGCATTACTTAGCGAAAATTATTGTGTACAATCAGAAGATCCAGAGGCATAGTTTTTACGTTATCTTGATAAAATCGGCATTGTTGTCGCTCTTTTCGTTATCGAGCAGTCGACGCAAAGAACGGCCACACACTCACAGTCTCGTCTGCTGCATGTACAGGTGCATAGTGCATGGGCCTGGTGTCGAGTATTGTGTGACACATAAAGTGGTTTATCAACAAAGGGGGCACCATAGACTGTCATTGGCATAGAAGAAACAGATGTTTATGTCCTGCGAGGTTGGTATGTTTACTACTCAATTCATACTCCTAGAATCTAGTAGTAGTACTAGTAGACCTACTACTTAGATAGTAGTAATAGTAGTACTACCAGAGAGCTTATATATAGAGAGGGGGAACTTAACTCTTTTCCCTATTAGAGAAGTGAGGCCAACCTCCCTGGTTATCTTTCCCTGCAGGTATGAACCTGTAAGTAAGGAGGGCAACTCAAGTGTTCAAATTTCAATGTGAAACAGCCTCAAAGAGTTGTCTTTTCACGAGTCATGACATCTGTAATTAGATCTACATCAACTTGATCAAGTGGGTAATATTACTAATAATCACATTTCTTCCCGCCAAGAACGATAATTTGTAGCAGAAAAGAACATAGCCCATTGTTTTTTTAGTCATCATATCATTGTTCTTGACGGGGGAAATGTGAATATTACCAAAAGAACAAGGATTCGCCCTGAAGAGAAGAAGATTCCTCGTTTGAGTTTCAACATGATATCGTATGTCAGATGTAGCCTAAGCAGTTGATCTAAGACTGTTCGTCAATGTTTTATAGGCTTCTATGCTCGATTTCCAGCTTCTTTACCTTTTTTTTTATCTTGCTTAAATAGTTTGAACCTTGCATTCCAACATGTGGTTGGAACAGTCGCTTCGATTCAGAATCAAATTTCGATGGGGGCCACCATTGTTCCTACCTGTACGGAAAGATAACTCTTTAGGGTCGTCATCACCCTACCTTCAAGTTGGCTATCTCCCCTAAACTATCTCTGGTACTACTACTTTTTTACTAGATAGGGACAAAACAAGCCGTCAAGTTTTTTTTTAGATAGTCCCATCTTGGCTATATTCACACTTAGGCCCGTCAACCCGGTCAAGAACGATAATCTGTTGACTGAAAAAGCAATTGCTTTTGTTCTTTTCTGTTACAAATTATCGTTCTTGACCGGGTTGACGGGCCTAAATGTGAATATAGCCCCCATCTTTATAAACAGTGTCAAGGTTTTACGGTAAAAAATGTCCTACAATTACTCATCAAAGCATCTAAATAGCATTAAATAATTTGGAGATTTGTCGAGACGATTTTTGAATAAGTTAGTATTGGGTGCACGTTTTAGTTCATATCATATCATATCATATCATGGCACTATAGGCTTTTCAGCCTTTTGCCCTCTAGATTGGTTCTATTTGTTATTTATGTTGTATCGGCATTGCCGATCGACTACTTAGGCAGTTGTGTTTTATTTATCTAATTTATTTAAATTTACTGAATACACAATATTTTGAAAATATCGATCTAATGAGTTCTTGAATGCATTTACTGATTTAGTGACGATGCATTTACTGCTTCATTTGGAAGATTATTCCATGCGTTAGTAATACGGTTAGTGAAAAAGGTTTGTGCAAATTTAATATTAGTAGTTTTTTTTATTAGTTTAAAAGTATGTCCGCGGGTTCTTTCATCCTCACACAGAGTTAGTAATTGTTTTGTGGTAGTATAGTCATAAAAACCACGGAGAATTTTGTATACTTCTATTAGATCACCTCTAAGTCTTCTGTATTCTAGGCTTGGTAGTTTTAAGTACGTCAGTCTTTCCTGATAACTCATATTGCTTGTGCCCTGAATTTTCTTTGAGAACCTTCGCTGCACCCCTTCAACTAGATCAATATTCTTTCTTAGGTGTGTTAGGTTCGTTAGGTAAATCATTCCAGATGTTAGAAACTCTATTGCTGAAGCAATTTTTTATGATGTTAGTGTTGAAACGTTCAATAAAGACCTTACAATAAGGGTTTATAGTCAAATTGTAAATATTGTGGTGCACAAAAGAATTTATCCCATGATTGACCGACATGACCATTAGTAGGTAGGTAGGTAGGTGATGTAGGGCTATGCATAGGCCTCTCGGCCCTTATTTCGCCCCTTCTCGATGAATTTGACTTGTCAGAATTTATTTAGTGGTTTGCGTCTCTTAAATCAATAAACTAATAAAAAGATAAATCTTTAAGAGAATGGCTTTTTTTTTTATATATATATATATTATATATATAGCAGAACAAAAAAAGAGAATGAAAACTAACAAGAAAGAATGTAGACTATTCCCAATATTTCGGCTTTTGGCCTTGGACGCGGGACAGACAGTAGAACAAACTTGACGTAACAAATACAACACGTAACTTTTCTTGACGTCATTGTTGTGACCCACATTCTGTGTGTATAATTAGATTGTGTTGCAGTGTGTGTGTGTGTGTGTGTGTGTGTGTGTGTGTGTGTGTGTGTGTTTGATAATTCGTTTGGACTATTGAGTCCACATAATAATAAAAAAAATAATAATAAAAGAAAGAATCCCCCAGTACAGTCTCCTATCTCTCTCTCTCTCTCTCTCTCTCTCTCTCTCTCTCTCTCTCTCTCTCTCTCTCTCTCTCTCTTTCTCTCTCTCACTCTCTCTCCCTCTCTCTCACTCTCACTCTCTCTCTCATATCCATGTCCGCTCTGTCCATCTTTGTAGTTATCACTTCCAAACTATGTAGAACTAACGCCAGATGTCTTAAGACCCTTTAGTTAAGAGAGTGGGCATGTATCATGGGTAAAGCATCTTCATTATAAACAAATTCAGCATCTCCACTATGATAATGCCAAGAGAGTGAGTGTGTAACCTGGGCCAAGCGTCTCCACTATAAACAAATAAAGCATCTCCCCTAGGAACAGGTCAAGAGAGTGGATCCTGGGTAAAGCATCTCCACTATAAACAAATAACACAGCTCGATGGAGAAATAACTGCCCTCTCAGACAATTCATTAGAGAGAGTTCAGACCCAGCGGAGCCATGGTCTTCAGCTTGTCCATCCAGAACTTTTCACGACGGAGTCTGGACTCCTTGCTCTGGACAAAGACCTGTTCGCGGATGATGCATCTGACATTCTCACAGGAATGTCCGGCCAAGTTGAAGTGCTCTGCCACCAGAGTCCCAGTGTTGTGCCTGATATGGGACCGGTGTAGAGTGAACCTTACGCTAACTGAGTTCTTTGTCTCTCCAACATACTGGGCGTTTCTACATAGTTCGCATATCTTGTTGATATTATATATATATATATATTTTTTTTTTTTTTATTCATCAAAACATTTAAATTTTGTTATCAAATTTGGGTTTTCGTCCAAAAGATTTTTGAATTCATTAATGCTAGGTGCATTCTTTATGTTAATTGGTAGATCATTCCACATAGTAGTAGTAGTAGTTCTAGTAGTAGGGACAGGCTCTTAAGCCTAGGCCTCGCAGCCTATATAACATCCCCTCTTTGGCAATGATGTTGCAAAAATTATTTTGGGTCTGAGCAAGTTTTTGAAAGACAATCAGTCAAAATCATTAAAAAGACTGAAATTTCTGACCAGTGGAATCCAGAAGATTTTTAAAGGTGTTAAATATTAGTTGCAAACTTGATGTTAGTACTTAGTTCATTCCAATGAACAGCAACTCTTATGCGCTTCAATAAGATCTCTAGTTATCCTGCCTTTCACTAGTTTCAGTGAATGCAAATTTAGATACACCAGTCTTTCTTCATATATTTGCACTCTTTAAGTTTAACAAGTCTAGTGGCTCTGCACTGAGCTTTTTCAATAGCTTTAGATTGGTACTTGAACATTGGAGACCATATGATGTTACCATATTCTAGATGTGGTCTTACTAATGATTTATATAATTTAATGAAAATATCGCGGTCAATGTTTAAAAATGTCCTTTTGATCACTTCAATCATTTGACAGGCTTTACCAGTACAATTCTGAATATGTGTATTAAAACTAATAAAAGACATATCTTTGTCAAATGTTACCCCATTCCCCAAGATCTTTTTCATGATCACATGTTTTTAATGAGCATATCTTGTTGTCCTTTGCCATTTCATATTCAACGTTAGGGTTAGATTTACCAATATGCATAACTTTTACACTTGTCTGTATTAAAATAAAGGTTCCACCTATCAGTCCAAACTTGCAATTTATTTAGATCCTTCTGTAATGTACTACTGTTGCAAGACTTTTTAAACAGTTTTGTATCATCAGCAAATTTTTTACAAGATGATTCTACACAATCAGGTAAATCCACTAATGTTCCATATGTGTCATAGGATTAGGATTAGGATTTTGGGACTCAAAACATAGCCGTAAGGCTTTCCTGTCCCATCTTTCATTTTATTTAGTTATTTGTCTCTGTCTGTCGCACACTCAGTTTTTATTAATATTATTCATCGTAATCATACATAACTGCCTTATAGTCATTCCATTCGTCGAGAAGGTTTTTAAAAATGTTAGTATTTTGTGCTCTTTTCATGTTAGGTGGTAATTTATTCCACACAGGTGCAACTCTGTTAGTAAAATAAAATTTTCTATTATTAGTCCTGCAATGTTGAATAAATATTTTGTCGGTACTGTTCCTTGTTTTGTCAAAATCTGATATTGTGAATAAGTCATGTACATTTAGGTCATCTACAGACTACACTATTAAATATTTTATAAGTTTGAATTAGGTCACCCCTAATTCTCCTTGCCTTTAAGGAGGTAAATCATTGCTAAAAATAGTGAATAATGTATGTCCTAGGATGCTCCCCTGTGAGATCCCACTAAGTACCTCAGCCTCTGAATGAGCAGTGAATCTGATGAATATTTATCCCCAACTCTGACTCTGTGTTCTATTGGTTAAAAAAAGCTTTAATCCAGTTTAATCTGGCCGGTTATCTGGCTGTCTACACCCCCCCTCTCTCTCTCTCTCTCTCTCTCTCTCTCTCTCTCTCTCTCTCTCTCTCTCTCTCTCTCTCTCTCTCTCTCTCTCTCTCTCTCTCTTTTCCTTTTTTTTCTCATATTCGACCTCTTCGCCCTTTTCAGTTGCAATAATGCTCAAAAATGACTTCTTCTTCTTCTTTCTTTAAGCATTAACATCCTCCTTCAGCTTGCTGAAGATTCGGGTCCTGCTAATTGCCGTCCATAAATCCAGAGAGAGAGAGAGAAGAATAAAAAAAATAAAAAAAACTATGAGAAAAAAGCATTAAAAGCACTGAAACTGAAAGACACATAAAAAACCCGTCCTTCTACATTCCCAGGCCATAATGGGTAAGGTACATATATGTCCGGTTTTCAGTTTTTACTGGTCTCCCTGCTGTGTACAGCCAACACATGTATTTTGATTTCAGAAGAGTTCAAAGGAGAAAAATTATTTGGATTAAAAAAAACCAAAAGGCAGGACAATGGGCCAATAAGTCAGATAGTAGATGATAGAAAGCAAAGGGAAAAGGCAGACTCAAAGAGAGTGGCAGATTAGAGGAAATTACAAGCATAGAACTTCCAGAACGTGGGGGAACTACTTTTTACAAACTATCATAGATGGTTTGTAACACAACAGTTATTTATTTAGAGTCAGTTTAACATTTATAATTTATTTAAAAAAATTTGATTCATTTCTTGTCTTTTCATACTTTAGCCATTTTGGTATTTTGCTGTCTGCATGCAACCTTCGTTTTCTCTCTTTTTTTTGCTTGTCAATACATGGACAGAAGTCTGATGAAGGAGGCCAATAAACGGGAAGAAGAAGAAGAGCATTCTTTTTCACTATTTCAGGCTGAAGCTGTGGTTACTAGTATAATAATACTACACTCATAGGCCATAACCTACGGTTATGTCACTTGGTCACAGGACTCATTAATTATTAAACGACTAAACGACTTTAACCTGATCCTTAACCTATTCCAAATCCTATTCCTTAATACTTAGTTACGCCATGATGAAAATCCGTTTAACATCCTCCGGTCTGAAACAGACACATATGGGACATTAGTAGATATAAAGATGGTGGGAACGATCCTGGAGGCAATGCCCGGAGGCAGTGCAACTCCAGGAAAGTCCCAAGTTTTTAACGATGCATTGACTTAGTTACGCAAGACTACAGGATTGGATTGACATATTTGAAACTGAAAGAAAAAGAAGTTTAACCAAACCTAAATGAAGTTATTGTTAAATCAAGTTTGTTAGAATGTTACATATAAAAAAGAAAATGCATTGATGATAAAAAATCAACATGTAAAAGCTGCTTTCCTTTATTATGGCCACAGTTTTGCAACAATGATGTCATCATTATCATAGCTACTGTGTTACTTTTTTTTCTATTGGTGATATTCACATTTCTACCAGTGAGGGGAGATAATCTGTTTCTAACTGAAAAAGCAACTGGCTATGTTCTTTCCTGAACATTCTAAATCATCGTTCTTTGCTGGCAGAAATGTGAATATTACCATCAGTCCTTTGTCTATTGATCATTGGGCAAAATCTATTTTTTGCCTGTAAGTGTAAGAGAAGACTTTCTGTTGATGGAAAGAACAACTTGTGCAGTTCCTTTCTGTTTTCAGATTATCTTCCTTAAGCTCTTCTTATCCTATGTCACCCTATTGACGGTTATGATGCATTGCAAACGGGGGTTTCCGGTATAGAAATCAATCCATAGGGAGTAAATGCTGCCTAAATATGAATATATCTAATCCCATCATTGAATTTTATTTCCAGATTTCTTTACGTTGAAGTCGTCTTTGCTGTGCTTGGCCACAATCAATATATATATGTTATTATTTTGCAACAAAACTGTGGTTGGGTAGTCACTAATGGATTTGTTTCCAACAAATTTGAAAGAAAAGGACTTAAGTTAACTCAGGCTTAAGGTAGGTCTGAGAAGAAAACATTACTTTAATAAAGAATGCACAGCAAACAGGAGTAACGTCAAAATGGGTATAATTGACTTTGGTTGACTCGTGGCTGACTGGAGGTGTAGATCATGGTTATTCGGCCCATAGACTGAGCATCGTCTCCTGTTCATTTTGAGCATAATCTTTGGATGGGGCAGTTCAAGATTACTACAGTAGAACCTCCCTTATAAGACCTTCAAAAATCATCCAAAATGAGGTCTTGTAAGGGAGGGGTCTTATAAGGGAAGTAATTTTAATACTTACAAAGAAGGGCAATGTCGTATTTTTTTGTTTAAAATATGTTTTCTAAGCTTTTGTTGTGCTTTATATTTTCAAAAGGAATACCATGGAGTTAGACAATCACATAAATGTGGGCTAAATCATGATCTGACAGTATAGTTTAGGTCACTTTATTGTACACTTATGCACAAGAACAATGGCATGTCTCAGAGAAGTAGGTCTTATGTGGGAGGGAGTCTTATAAGGGAGGTTCCACTGTAGTACAATTTGTAGCCCTTGGCACAGTTGTGACTTTGTAAGAAATAGGGGGGGTGGGTGGGTGGGGGGGGGGGGGGGTGGTGGTGTCTTAAATGCCTGCAGGTATTGAGTCTGACTTGATCAGTTCTGAACAATTATTGTGCTGTTTGGAGATCGTAAGAATGAGAAGACACTAACAGCCTTGTCAGTGAACAACTTATCGTACCTGAGTGTTGACATTTGACCTTGTTCTCTGAGACTATGCTGCACTGGAATGAGTTTCTTTTTTGGGGGTTGCACACTCGAAAGCCCAGAGAATGAAACAAAGTGCCAAGAATAACTTAGCAATGACAAAGTCGGGCAAAATAAAAGATGGAAGCAGAGTAGAGAGAGAGAAAAATAGAGATTTAACACCTTCTGGGTCAAAAGACCATTTGGGGCATTTAAAATTATGCAGATTCCGGAAAAAAGTGGATTTTTGAGTAAAGAAACATAATATTTTATAAGTTATAAATTGTATGTTAAAGTTTGAGTAATATATTTTTTAGAAAGGAGATTAGAGTTTTTAATATTTAGGGCGCACAAGTCTAAAATTTATGTTTGTGATAAAATATTTGTTTGTAAAAAAAAATATTTAGCTGTTTGCTTTAAATCTGGCAGGTTGGAGGAAATCTATGATTAAAACCCCCCAGGGCTACAGTTAAAATCCATGCTTTATGCTCAACTGAGCTTTGTTAAAAATCCATATATTGTGCTCAAAAAGCTTTATTATTAAAATCCTTAAGAGGCAAAGGCCTGCTTGAAAACTGTACAGGTTTTATGACCAAGTGGTCGTAAAATTTTAATGGTTTAAAAGAACAAAAACCAAAAGTTTTATTGAACATTTTCCTATGACTAAAACACAAGCAGTTTTTAGGCTGCCGTGTGGTAACAGGTTTAAAAAAGATGATTAAAGAACTCGCATGCACAAAATGTATGTACATTAAAATTATACTATTATGTACATAACTTTACAGTATGAAATATCTAGTCTTTTAATAATTTTCTTCCTTTTTAATAGATTATGTTACTATTTTTGTTAAGGTGTATTAAAGTTAAGTAAAATTAGTTTATTTAAGAGTTACGGTTAAATAATATTTTGTTTATAATCTTTTACTGTAAGTATTCAAGATGCTATGACCCGAGTCTCTAGAGTATTAAATCTTATCCCTTAGGACTTGACATGAATCATACAAAGATATCTTTTCGAAGTGTATATCCTTGATAGTTTTCACACTTATATTAAAATAGGTTTTAAAATATTATAAACAAATTAATTTATAAACAGCAAGATTTGTTTTATTTAAAAGTTACTGTTAAAATTTTGTTTATTTATATGTTTTTGGGTCATTGAGCCTGACCGCTGGTGATTTGTCTTCTAAGTTGGGACCCAAGTCTCAACAGTCAAAACCGATATTATATAATAGTATTATAAACAAGTGGGGGGACATATCGCCAGAGGCCTCCAGTAATTCATATCATTAATACAAACTAATTTAATTTGTTCCATCTGATCCCAAGGGGGGGTAGCAACAAAAACTCTCCCGCCCTTGATGTTATCATGATGGAGTCCTAAAAAGCTGAATAATTTTAAACTGAAAAATATAGAGATAGCTGGCGGTGGTGGGGGTGGTTAACGATTCTTGCATGCTCGGAACGGAGGGAGGGAGGGAAAGGGACCCCTCCTCTCAGCTCCGAGCAGTGGCAAGGCACCGCTTGAGTAGTCCCAAAAAGGGGGGGGAGCACAAGCGCAAAAGCGCGCCGGCTACGAAAGAACCCTCCGTTGCGCGCGCCGGACACCCATCTACTGGGGGGAAGGACTTTAAAAAATGGTGGGCTCAAAAAGAGTCGCTTCGGCCCATCAGGCGCATGTTTTAGTTAAAAGGGGAAGGAGGAAAAGGGAGTAGGAGTGCAGCTAGGTGTCCGGCCCGCGCTCCGGAGGGACTCCACCCCCACCAACAAAAACCAAATTCAACTTTATATGAGATGATTGAATGACGCCTGGCCAATTGTCTCGGCGAGCCAAACTATCGGTGACCAACCTAATTTATCATGTTTACTTAAGATATATTTTTCATTGTATGTTAGATTATTTTGTTCAAATTTATCTATGGCAGGTTGTAATTCGCTTTTCATCTGATTACAGGGATTAAAAATATGCTTTAAACTCAAGATTTCCCCGCATTTACATGGGGAGCTCTTAAATTTACAATAAATGGAATCAGTGTAGAATCTGTTGATTCTACCCTGAATCTTGTAGGGCGCGGATAAGAAAAGTCCATCTTTAATAAATTTCATGTACCAGGAGTGGGCCGCGGAGTAGGAATCCAACTCCTCGGCCCACCTCTGGAATGTACAACGTTTTAAATGATTTTTAAATTCAGAAAGGGATAATTTAATATTTATGGTCTGGCCCTCGGTATGTTCTGCTGCCCTTTTGGCAGCTATATCCGCAAGGTCATTCCCCTTCAGTCCCAGATGGGAAGGAATCCACATTATAGTTAAACTAGTGCCTTTAATTCTTATTTGATGTATTAGGTTTTGTATTTCTTGAATGATTTTTCTTCTATTTTTGGTGTTTCCTTGCAGTGCTTGCACTGAGGACAGGGAATCTGTTAGGATTGTAACTTGAAAAGGTGATTTTGGAAGTTCATTGATAAAAAAGCAGGCTTCGAGAATTGCCCAAAGTTCCGCACTAAATATTGAAAATTTTGAATTTAAACAGAAATATTTAGTTATTTTGAGGGCTGGGATAGTAAAAGCGCATCCTATTTGTGATTCGGAGATCTTGGATCCGTCTGTGTAAATCAATAGATGGTGTTGAATTTCGGAAAAATTTTCTTTAGCAGCAACTGAGAGTAGGTTTGGTTGATTTGATTTGGAGTACATCTGGTGTAGTGTGATGTCAAAGTTTGCTGCTTCCCACTCCCAGTGTGGGATGGGAAATTTTGGGTGGGTTTCAATATCGTCTTATTTCCAGGCCTGCCATAGAAAGCATTTCCCGGGAATAGTCTAGTGGATTGCAGACTTTCTGTGCAATTATTGGTTTTTGTTGTTGAAAGGTTGGGTGGTTATAAAAGGGATCTTCAAATTCTGCAGAAAAGCTTTCTAGTGAAAAATAATTTGTTGCATATAACCTTGTTAAAAATGCTGAGGTATTTAATTTCATAAGATAATTTAGAGGAATCCATCCTACTGTACCATAAACCAGGTTGTTGTTTGCAAATCTTGGAACTAAGTGCGGCTTTAAGAGCTTTGAGTTCTGTTGTTTGTAGTCTGTGTAATAAGTTATTTGTAATGTTGTGGAATGCTTCCATGCCATATGTTAGACGGCTGCGAACTAGGGCTTGTGTCAGGTGGACAAGAAATTTTGTGTTTTGAGCCCATGCCTGAGAAGAAATAATTCTAATGAAGTTTACACCTTTAATGGCTTTTTTACAAAGGTGGTCAATATGTGGGGCCCAATTAAGGCGTGGTGTAAGCACTACCCCAAAAAATTTGACTTCGTTTGCCATAGATTTCGGTTGGCCCAAAATATTAATACTAGTATTTTTTTGAATTAGGTTGTGAGGAAGCAGAGTTAGCAATACTCTCCATTTTTATAAGTTAGATGAAACAGGACTTCACTTATTTCTCTGTGTAAACTTATAATATGACACACAGCAGCTGTGGATTCTTAGCTTCAGGTGTGACTTTGGCATGTCAGTCAGAGCCAACCTTTTGCTTCCTCTCTTCACCTCACCCCCATCATCCATCCAGCCCCCATCAATCCCTTGCAATTAAAAGTAGTTTAATGCTTTATGCTCAAGCTGTTTGACTTGTGAACTGCACGCCCAGCCTATGGGTTCTGACACAGAGAGAGAGAGAGAGGGAGGGAAAAGGGGAGGAGGGAGAGAGAGAGAGAGAGAGAGAGAGAGAGAGAGAGAGAGAGAGAGAGAGAGAGAGAGAGAGAGAGAGAGTTCAAAGTCGAATTCAAATGGTTTATTCATTCAAAGGCCAAGGCCCCATATGAATAAGGTGCAATAACTTGAATAAGTAACAACATTTATACATGAGTGGATTATAGCAATTGAAAAAGACAACAAATCACTTTGGAACACAAGCATATACTAGCAAGCAATTGCAAACTAGGATATAATTGGAGAGAGAGTCAAAAGTCAAAGTCAAAAAATGTTTAATTGTTAGGCCTCTGGCCCATAACAATAGAGTTTGCAAAATTATAATAGACAAACAACAATTTACATCATGCATAATATCATAGACACTCGACCTGCATTCATACATTCTTTTCTCAAGGAAAGAGCTTTGTGTACAAATAGTGACAGTTTGATAATAAGGTTAGAGTTTTCACTGGATAGAATTAATGCGAGTCTGAACAATGAAGGATATTTATAATACTTTGATGGGATTAGTTCTTTTCTCAAATCTTGATATTTGGGACACACAAGAAAATGGACCTCAGTCTCAATAGATATAATTGGAGAGAGAGAGAGAGAGAGTGGGCCATGTGTACGCATGTATTGGTGCATTCCTTCCTGCTGCTTGTTGACATTTTCATTAGTTTCTGCGAGGGTGAGGTGTTATCAGAGAGTGACAGTGCTGGTGAATGAGGGTGGATGTCTTTGAGTGAGAATCATGTTTCCCTTTCCCCTTCCCTCTCCGCCCCCTTCTCTCTCTCTCTCTCTCTCTCTCTCTCTCTCTCTCTCTCTCTCTCTCTCTCTCTCTCTCTCTCTCTCTCTCTCTCTCTCTCTCTCTCTCTCTCTCTCTCTCTCTCTCTCTCTCTCTCATTATACAGGATCCCTGATAAAATTATATCATTTAAGCGACACACTTTGCGTAACATGAATATAAGCATTCTGGCCATAACAAAATCAACAAAATCTAGCAATACAATTTTTTTTTATACTAAATGATTATATTATGACACTAAGCATGCACGCACACACACACACACACATACACGCGCACGCACGCACACACATACACGCACACGCACTTAAAGCTCTTTCTGCTCTGAACTGAAGTTCAAAGTTTGAACTACAATTTTGTGCACACTACTCATTAAAGCCACAGCCATGGTATTTAAAATGGCAGGCTGGCTGCTAAGGCTCATAATTTGTGCGTGGGAAGTTTGCTTTCATTCTTTTTCCAGCTGAGAGCCTGTGTTCACACACAATTCCTTGAATCAGATGCTGTTGTTTTTAGGTTTAAAGGGACAAAATAAACTACAGTGGAACCTCCTTATTAAATATATAAAGACCTTGAAAAATCAGCCCCAAAAAGGTCTTCATAGGGAGGGGTCTTTATAGTGAGGTGGACACTTAGTTGTCTGGATATGAAGTGGATAAAAATCAGTGACATTTTTGGAGGTCACATCTTAGAGGGAGTCTTTATAGGGAAAGTCTTACTAGGGAGGTTCCACTGTACGCCTGTAAATATAATTGAACCCTGTAAGCCCTTCCATGCTGATCAAAAGAACAGAAGCATTCAGTTTTATCATTTAGCCTGAAGGCCGAAGCAGCTGTTAATGTCGGAAACATAATTAGTGCCATGTTTCGCTATTGTGTTTTTATGCATGGACTTTCTTAGATATTTTTCCTCTGAGCATGGTAGAGTTGTTTTTAGTTGGTTTGTTTTCTTGTGTGTGTAATTTGAGCTATGTAGATAAAGTCAGAGATGAGAGTAGAAAGAAGCTGTAGACTCGGAGTTCTGAATGGCATGAAATTGGAAGTAGATTGGGTGTGTTGTTGCTTGCAGATTGTCATGATTTGAGTGGTATAGAGATGTGCATGCACTAACCGGCCTGATGGAGGATCGAGGAGGAGGGGAACCCCCACCCCCATCTGCCCCTAACCAGGCTCAGGCCTCAGAGACACCCGATGAGAGGTAAATTATTCTTAGTAAATATTACTGTTGTTGTGGTTTGGGTATTGAACTGCTATTTCATGTCATGACACTTGGACAGCAGAACATTTAGTTTGTGTTTCATAATGAGGATCTGTTTTTTTGTTTTTTATTTTTTTATTTTTTTTTACCTTGATTTTAATATATGTGCATCTCTTTATTAATGATCTTTTGAACCATGAGCATGTCTAGTGTACACGCATGCTGAACGAATACTTTTTGTTATTAAACATTCACATGTGTTTTCTTTTTATCTATTTTTGTAAACCACTTTGTTGACAGTGTTTCATTTTATGTATTCATGCTTTTTAAAAAAAAAATGTTTCATTGTTTGTTTGTTTTTCCAGTGCTTTGCTTTTTTGTAATACGGTTACATGAATTTCAGTTTATTTGTTAAAGAAATTGACAGGAAAGCAGATTTCTTTACATTTGGCTTGAGTTTTTTCGAACCCTTAATGTTTTGTTTGATAAGTTTCTTATGATTAAATGTCCATCAAAATATTCCACGCAGTGCTCATGACATGTTCATATACAGAAATGTTTTGCAAGCTACATGTTTTAGTCTGAAGATGTGACATTCCAGTTAATTCATTTTGCATATTTTGATGCATTCATGCAAAGGAGTTAGCAGTCCTGAAATATTTCCCCATAAATCAAAATGACTACCGGCATTATAATAATAAAGTGAGGTCTATGCAACTTCAAGACAAAGGCAATGTTTTATGGTTTTTGTTCTTAATGTCACCAAGGGTCTATTTTATGAGGTTTATGGCAGTGTGAAAGTCTAAGTGGATCACTATGAGCTGCTGTAGATCCATTAGTTGTTATATGGGGGTTACGGTTGAATGGGATTATTACAATGTGGCTGTGTCCCAGTTTATGTAGGAGATAATGGAATTTTACTGTGTAATTGGAAGGGTTAGGATTGCTAGATGTATAGAAAGAAGATGATGGAATGATAACTAGAAGGATTAGGATGGCCAGGATACATTGTAATAGTTGCTACACTGGGCCTGAACTGGCTTTGAACCCTCAAGCATTAGCAAACGGTGATCAGGTGATGTCACACACTGTAACAACGCTTGCCGTGTGCACAGCAGAAACAGAAGCACAGCAGCAGCAGCAGCTGAAGCTGAGCCAGCCTTTAAAGCTTAAAGGTATTGATTGACAGTGGGCTCCAACTTTCCAATCAATACAGAGCTGAGTGCCCTCACCCCACTGCACCGTGTCTGCCTGCCAGCCTGCCTGCCAGCCACACAGCCTGTCAGGCCTGTGTCTGGGTCCTGTGCCCTCACCTTTAGCATCCTCAGCCTCCTGTCTGTTTGTCTGGCCGTGTTCATCTCTTTGTGGTCTGACTGTCCGACTGAGACTTTTTATTGGCTGCCATCATTTGGACCGCTGGCATTTCTTATTGGAGGGAATGCGAACTGACAGTTTGTGTGTGTGTGTGTTCCATGAGGTCTTTGTTCACTCTTACCAGTTGTGCAATGACAGACAGTGATTGTGCAGTAAAATGTATTTATTTTCTAACCTTTAGTGTATAAATTGATGTTCTCTCCAGTGTTAGTTGGTGTGTAAGAGATCAAAAGTGATCAGCTGGAAAAGTATCTGCCCGTGATGATGGATGCTGCTATTTTGAGCAGGTGGTGCTAGTACTTACAAGGTGACATCATCTTGAATGTGGTGGTGCAGAGTGGTACTAGTTCATGCCCATTGTCAATCATTAAAATTTAAATGACGTTCCTTCCTGTTGTATTCACACACTAACAGTAACTAATGCCAGCACCGCAAAACAAAAACAAAAAGTGATTCGTTAACAAGATAAATTCTTCAGGTGTGAGTGTACAAATTGCTTGATGTCACCTGGTGTTTATGTACATATTGTAGGTGAAGAGGTTGAACGGTATTATCAAAGGTGTGTGATTCACTTACCCGTAGTACTGCTGTGCCACTGAGTGTTGCATGCCTCTGAGGCAGGCAAAACAACATCTGTTCTTACTTCACTTGGATCAATGAAAGAAGTGGTTGGAGATAACAGGTACTTCGAAAGAAGAAAAAACTCACCAAGAGAAAACGTTTGAATGTGTTTGTGAGTGTATATGTGTGTGAATGTGTGTGTGTGTGTGCATGTGTGTGTGTGTGCATGTGTGTGTGTGTGTGTGCGTGCCTGCGTGCATACACGTGTGTGTGAGAGAGAGGGGGGTGGGGGTGGGGAGAAGGATGCTTGCAATCAATAAATGCTTCAGCATTACTGGCTTTTTGTTACATCATAGGTTAGTGATAATAGGTTATTGTTGAAGGCGTCTGCCATGTTTCTCAATATGAATAAGTTTATATATTTCACTGGGCTCAAGTTTATGATTTTTTGGTTTTGTTTATAATGTTATCCTGGAATGACAACTTTTTGGCCCTCTGTTTTGCTTGAAGAATGTCTAAAAATGTTTTAATGCATGTGAATTAAATGCCTTGAACGTCTTTTTCTCTCAGCTTTTGTCCCCCCCCCCCCCCCCCACACCCTCCTCCACATTTATAGGCTTCAGTTAATCTTTTTCCTTTAAAATGTTTTTCTTTTGGTCATGGTTAGAATTAGGAATTACATATCTACTAACCTAGAGCTGTATCTCGCTCTCGCTCTCTCTCTCTCTGTCTCCCCTCTGTGTATGTGTGCGTGCGCGCACTTGCACACAAATGCATGCATGCACACATACACACACACACACACACACACACACACACACACACACACACACACACACACACACACACACACACACACACACACACACACACACACGCACGCGCACACACCTCTTCTTGCTTTTGTAGCAATAACGACTTCTATATACAGCATAACAAATAACATTAGTTTAATTGTATGTTTAAAGAAGTAGAAAAGACAACCATGCTTAACAATCGTAGTAGAACGGGGACAAATAACTGTTCAGCTGGCTATACCATTGAGACACTGAGAATAAATCCGGCGCATTTAGCATTAGTAGTAATCCTTGATGACACAGACATCTGATTTGGAGATTAGGTGGCATAACTGTGGTGCTGGCCACACTTAGTTATTAAGGTACAGGAAAGTAGCATGTTCACTGTGTAAAGCCCTTCCATAAACAACAGGTGTATTGGAGTGCAAGGGTTGTGAGAAAGGTGGGGAGTGGGAAGAGAATAGGTGTGTGTGTGTGTGTGTGTGTGTGTGTGTGTGTGTGCGCTTGTGTGTGTGTGACTCTTTGTGTGTGTTTGTAAGCGTGTGCGCATGTGCATGCATGTCTGTGTGAGAGAAAGAGACTGGATCTTAGTGGTTGCTTACTATTTCATTGAGACCAGTTTGCTTTGAAGTGGGGTTTTTTGGGTATCGTTCAAGCTTAGGTAGAGCTCATATTATATCAGGTAAAAGTTATCAAGATTATGAATAAGAAAAAACAAACAGAAAATGAACATGCCTTAGATCTGATTTGATACAGTTCGAGGAATTGTTTTTGTTTGTCAGATTGATATTGCCATATCATTTGATATAAATATTATAATATATGTCTTTATCTCTTTTCTCCATGAGAACTTGATCACTTTTTTGTTGTTGTAACATGTGTTTCCCTTGAGTTTTCAACAGACAGTCACTGACTGAGTGAACAAATGTCAAAATATTGTTGACGGTTTAAGTAAGAGAAATGTAAAATTAAAAAAAGTTTTAATTTTTATTAAGTCTGTACCATTGCTTTCAACCTTCTTGTCCTACATCGTCTTTGAAAAACAACAACCCAACAACAAAGAAACAAATCAGCATATTCAACTTTTGTGGTTCTTCATTGGTTTGCATACACATGCATGCAAATGCATTACACTTATCCCGAAATGTAACACTGTGATAGTCACGTAGTGACACATACCACATAAGCTAGGCAAGCAAAGCATGTCGAAGAAATTGTGTTAATGGATTGGTCAGACTTAAGCTTAGTCTTCCCAATGCATTTATTAGGCTGCTGTATATCCAACAGTTTTATTTTCACTTATTCTCTTATTTATTACTGTTTGTAGCTTTATGGTCTGCTCAATGGCTTAATCGGAACATAATTGTATTTGTATTTTAATATGATTATGCAGCGACACAGCTTTTAGTTTTAGACAATTGAATTATACTAGCTATGTGTGCACAGTGCAAGTTTTTTAACACAATAGTTAACTGAGAACACACACAAATACATAAATTAATTAGATATGGATCAATTGCCAAAACATGTTGCTTTGCTGTTTTGATTATCGCTCCTTCTGATATGGAGTATATATGTGTTCAAGGTGATAAGAGTGATATTCATACTGGAGAGATACAAATAACGTACGGTTACACATATACAAAACACACACACACACATACATACACACACACACACACACACACACACACACACACACACACACACACACACACACACACACACACACACACCAACACACACCACACACACAACACATAACACACACACAACACATAACACACACAACGCACACACTCACACTCACATAATGGCTGTGTACAGTAATAACAACCGTATTGGCCAGAGGTCACCCACAAGTCCTCTCACTATGGAGTGTTGATTCAGATGCACAGTAATAACAACCATTTGGGCCAGAGGTCACCCACCAGTCCTCTCACTATGGAGTGTTCCAGTGTTGATTCAGATGCACAGTAATAATAACAACAGTATTGGACAGAGGTCACCCACCAGTCCTGTCACTATGGAGTGTTGATTCAGATGCACAGTAATAACAACCATTTGGGCCAGAGGTCACCCACCAGTCCTCTCACTATGGAGTGTTCCAGTGTTGATTCAGATGCACAGTAATAATAACAACAGTATTGGACAGAGGTCACCCACCAGTCCTGTCACTATGGAGTGTTGATTCAGATGCACAGTAATAACAACCATTTGGGCCAGAGGTCACCCACCAGTCCTCTCACTATGGAGTGTTCCAGTGTTGATTCAGATGCACAGTAATAATAACAACAGTATTGGACAGAGGTCACCCACCAGTCCTCTCACTATGGAGTGTTCCAGTGTTGATTCAGATGCACAGTAATAATAACAACAGTATTGGCCAGAGGTCACCCACCAGTCCTCTCACTATGGAGTGTTCCAGTGTTGATTCAGATGCACAGTAATAATAACAACAGTATTGGACAGAGGTCACCCACCAGTCCTGTCACTATGGAGTGTTGATTCAGATGCACAGTAATAATAACAACAGTATTGGCCAGAGGTCACCCACCAGTCCTCTCACTATGGAGTGTTCCAGTGTTGATTCAGATGCACAGTAATAATAACAACAGTATTGGCCAGAGGTCACCCACCAGTCCTGTCACTATGGAGTGTTGATTCAGATGCACAGTAATAATAACAACAGTATTGGCCAGAGGTCACCCACCATTCCTCTCACTATGGAGTGTTGATTCAGATGCACAGTAATAATAACAACAGTATTGGCCAGAGGTCACCCACCAGTCCTGTCACTATGGAGTGTTCCAGTGTTGATTCAGATGCACAGTAATAATAACAACAGTATTGGACAGAGGTCACCCACCAGTCCTGTCACTATGGAGTGTTCCAGTGTTGATTCAGATGCACAGTAATAATAACAACAGTATTGGCCAGAGGTCACCCACCATTCCTCTCACTATGGAGTGTTGCACAGTAATAATAACAACAGTATTTCAGATGCACAGTAATAATAACAACAGTATTGGACAGAGGTCACCCACCATTCCTCTCACTATGGAGTGTTGATTCAGATGCACAGTAATAATAACAACAGTATTGGACAGAGGTCACCCACCAGTCCTGTCACTATGGAGTGTTCCAGTGTTGATTCAGATGCACAGTAATAATAACAACAGTATTGGCCAGAGGTCACCCACCAGTCCTGTCACTATGGAGTGTTCCATAGATGTGCGTCTCTTGATGCTCAAAATACTGATCTGACACTGGGGTTCAGATCAGTGCATCACTTAAGCATAGCAAAATTTCACCTCAAGCACAGTTTTTTAAAAATGCTAAAAAAAATATTAAGAGACCCCCTAAAATATACAGGTGACCCCCTAAAAATCTAAACAAATAATTATGGTGGATTGGAGTCTTGCTTCTTCAAGAAATGGATGACTCTTTAAGAAGACTGTATAACTCACAACAATTTTTTTGGTCCCAGTCTAATAATTTATATGCCAAAAAGTCTTTTTCTTTCAAAAATATTGGTTATCGTGTAATAAACATTTCAGTCCCTTCAATTTCGACTTGCCAGACCTACACTGTATTTCACACACCGATTCTGACCCTTGATTTTGAAGATAGAACACTGTGTCCTAATGTTGCAGGACGAAGACGGATGAGGCTGGCGGCAAGATGACGGCCCTGACGCAGGACGAGATCGTCACCAACACCAAGACGGTGATCCAGGGGCTGGACACGCTGAAGAACGAGCACCACCAGATCCTCAACTCCCTGCTGTCCTCCCTGCAGACCCTCAAACAGCAGGAGCCCGCCGTCTCCTCATCTGGCCATGGCAGCAGCAGCAGCAGCTCCACGGGGGAGTCCAACCTTGTGGAGGAGAAGACCACCATCCTCAAGACCTCCATGGAGTCCCTGGAGCTGGGTATCAATGAGGCACAGGTCAGGAGACATAGGTGGAGGTTTGGGACAGTTTTGAAAACTGTTCACTGCTGCTGAATGGAGGGTTGGACTAATAGGTCATGATGCATAGTGGGTTGAGGCAGGAGAGGGTCTAAATTTTAGCTTAACCCTTTCAACGCCAGCCATTTTTCAGTCAAAACTTTCCATTAAACTTACCTGGGTAGAGAAAAGATTCTGTCTGCAATATTGGGGATTCCTCTGTGACATGCACAAAATAGGGCCTATCCTTATCTCCCAACATTAAGAACATAAGGTCATTGGATACCAGACCCTTATATGATGCATTTTAGTGACATGGGTGTTCAATCATTATGGTGCCAAGAGGCGACAGTGGCGATGAAAGGGTTAATCCAGTGAATTTTGGTGTAATAAATTCACCCTTTTTTTGGCCATAATTTTATTTTGTATGCGCTTTCATTTGCATCGGGTTATGATTTCATCGGATGAAGCAGCTCAGAGAACTAGAGCTCTAAGGGCAGAGATGCGATTACTGAAAATAATTTTGTGAATGTCCTTATCTGTCCCTGAATTTGAATATCCTTTGCAGCCAGCCAGATCGCTCTGTAAAAAGAGTGGACATAGCGCGCGGGATATGTGTGCATGCGCTCATCCTGCTGATGGTGGTGATAAGACGGAAAGCTCAAGGGAGTTGTTTTGTAATGAAGTGAGAGTGACAAACGACTAAACTGGGAGTACATTTATATGGCTTTGTCATTCTGTTTCTGGTTGCAAGTGATGGTGTCGCTGACCCAGCACTTCCAGAGCATTTAGGCAGAGAAGCAGAAGATTTTGACTTGAGTTTATCATGCTGATGTTACTTTTTCCACTGCAGGTGATGGTGTCGCTGACCAAGCACTTCCAGAGCATTTAGGCAGAGAAGCAGAAGATTTTGACTTGAGTTTATCATGCTGATGTTACTTTTTCCACTGCAGGTGATGGTGTCGCTGGCCAAGCACTTACATCGAGGAGGAGAAGCAGAAGATTTTCAGTTTATCATGCTGATGTTACTTTTTCCACTGCAGGTGATGGTGTCGCTGACCCAGCTCTTCCAGAACATCGAGGTGGAGAAGCAGAATATTTTAAGTTTATCATGCTGATGTTACTTTTTCCACTGCAGGTGATGGTGTCACTGACCCAGCACTTCCAGAACATCGAGGTGGAGAAGCAGGATATTTTAAGTTTATCATGCTGATGTTACTTTTTCCACTGCAGGTGATGGTGTCACTGACCCAGCACTTCCAGAACATCGAGGTGGAGAAGCAGGATATTTTAAGTTTATCATGCTGATGTTACTTTTTCCACTGCAGGTGATGGTGTCACTGACCCAGCACTTCCAGAACATCGAGGTGGAGAAGCAGGATATTTTAAGTTTATCATGCTGATGTTACTTTTTCCACTGCAGGTGATGGTGTCACTGACCCACCACTTCCAGAACATCGAGGCGGAGAAGCAGAAGCTGCGGGCGCAGGTGCGGCGGCTGTGCCAGGAGAACGGGTGGCTGCGGGACGAGCTGGCCAACACCCAGCAGAAGCTGCAGACCAGCGAGCAGACGGCTGCCACGCTGGATGAGGAGAAGAAGCATCTGGAGTTCATGAGCGAGATGAAGAAGTACGACACCGGCGAGTCCGCCACCGCTGCGGTGAGTGTGCTTGGAATGTGTGGAAGCCTTATAATGATAATGATCATGATAATACATGTAAATTTACTTTGCGCTTTTTATCAACCACACAAGGTGCTTTGCAATTTGTAGTAATTCTACCATACACACAGATGCATGATTATACACCGTAATACATACACACATGCATACATGTGCACACAAACACAACGCAACACATGCACACGCACACTACAAACACATGTCACATATTCGGTTCGATTTATTGAGCAAAGAAGTATGCACGAAAACATTACGCTTTCAGACTTTTAGAACTTTCATGTAGCTAATTCCCATGTTAGATGATTGTAATGGTAAAGCCCTGTACATAACTTTCAGCCGGCTGAAGAGAAAGAGGCAGAAACGCCATCCCAGCCTTTGGACCTGGGTTTCCCTGAGGATGAAGACGATAGCCAGACTTCAGAAGGATGTATGTATAGCTTTGCTTCAGTTGATCTGTTGTTTACATGACTTGAAAACTACAAGAGAACTGGGAAACAAAAAGGGAATTGAAGGGGAAATACGAGTAAGATCACACAGTTGCTGACGTCATCGATACATGTTACTTTTTTGTTACAGAAACACAAACATGCACACACCCACAAGAACTTGTAGTACACACTAATTGATTTATTTAATGTTGAAAATTATATTTGTCCATAATCAGTTTGTGTTTATTTTTAGAACAAAGGAGCACATTGGTTTTTTGGATTATCCAAGACAAGACAATTTTTTAAAGACTTATTTGAAAAGAACTTGTCTGCTTCAGCTCAATTGTAAGGCATACAAACAATTCAAAGCAGTCTTTTTGTGTAGTACATGTACTTCTCTTTAACTTACGGAACTTTGTATCAAACAAAAACAACCACTGTCATACAGAATTTTTCGTAGATGGTTGTTAATAAGATGTTACATTTTAATTACAGTAACTAAAGATACTGTGCATTGAAACATCGCTCACAACATTGGGCTCTACATGCACAGCACCTCATATCAAGACAATTTATTTCACCCTAAGTGTAGCACTCACCACCGATCAGTGATCAATCCAATGCTTTTATCCCTTATTTTGTTGTAGTACAGTACTATCTCAGCCACGTAAATAATCCAACAAAGCTGAAAGGACACTGAAGAGGCAGCGAGGCCTAGTTGTCCTAACACTTTCAACACAACCCCTCTCGCTGCGCCGTGTGCCGTCAGCACAATGCGGTGAAGGCATGAAAATTCCCTCAGGACACCAGATTTTGGCCCTTTTCAATAAATGTTCTTAAGAGACCACAGTGACTTTCTTTTTGTATGGGGTTGTAGATTTATCTTTTATCTTTTTAATGATTTAAATTTGAAAACCAATTTGTTATTTTGTGTTTAGCTGAATGAGTTGAAAACAGCTATGTCACTGTCCGTCATAGAAATTCCACGCCTTACAGGCAAACCTCGTGACTGAAAAAGTAGGTGGGGTCAGTTGCTTTTGTGCACAATTTAACTAATAAAATTTACTGTTAGTGACTTGGTTGATGTGTCAGATGACGTAGGAGGGGTCAGTTTTATACTCTAACACCACTGGTTTAGAATTCTACCAAAATCTCGGCCACAGTTACTTTTAAAAGAACCTTTGCCAGTATGCTTGCAACGCATCCTGAGGGAACATTTGGCTGTTGCTATCATTCTCGCAACACGTCGGCAGCGGTATAGTCGGGTGTTGCGACTATGCTTGCAATGTGTTGTGAACAAGTTACGGTCTTTCTCTATCCCTAACCACGATCAGTGGGAAAAGAACTTGCCTGTTTGAAAGGAAAGAACTTGGGTCAAATACTTGGTCTAAGCTATGTATAGTTCTTTGAGGAAAGCTTGTGCTTTGTGCAGTGCTGTCTCCCTCCCAGCCCAATGCCATGAGTGCGGCGGCCAGCGGCGGCTACGAGATCCCGGCGCGGCTGCGCACCCTGCACAACCTGGTGATCCAGTACGCCTCCCAGGGGCGCTACGAGGTGGCTGTGCCCCTTTGCAAGCAGGCCCTGGAGGACCTGGAGAAGACCAGTGGACATGATCACCCCGACGTGGCCACCATGCTCAACATCCTGGCCCTCGTCTACAGGTGTGTGTGGCTGTGTGTGTGTGTGTGTGTGTGTGTGTGTGTGTGTGTGTGAGAGAGAGAGAGATAATTGAATTGAATTGAATTGAAATTTTTAATGAGGATAAATGGATAAGCAACAATACTTTTTATCACCATGTTCTCAACATAAACAAGTTAACAATAATGTACATGTACAAAGCAATCAAACATTACAAGAAATCAAATATACATAAAATAATACATCTTTTCATATAACAAGACTCATAGACACACTTCAGCAAGCCTTCCACACACTTAACACAACACATATGCAAAAGAAACGAAAACAAACAAACAAACTGAGAGACAAGCAAACAAACAAAAAAGGAAACGAGCAAACTTATTCCTAGTCCAGCAAGCACAAATAGAGCATGATACATGCAGCATGGTGGCCCTATACCCCTCTTCACTCATGCCACATGTCAATGATAATTAAGGATGTAAAGCTAGAGAGAGAGAGAGAGCACAAACTCAAACTAAAACTAATATTTTAATGTCAGACCTCCGGTCTTTAGCATTGGAATTTCGCATATACACACATATTACAAATGCAAACAGAACAGAAGTGAATATTCTTTCACTTGGTAAGACAGAGAGAGAGACAGAAAGAGAAAGAGAGAGAGAGAGAGATGCACCATTCTGCTCAACATTCTGGCTCTTGTCCACAGGCGAGGCCTGTGAGAAAGTGTAGGAGCTGTGTGTGTGTGTTTGTGTCAAGATTGATCCTGCTCAACCTTCTGGCTCTGGTCCACAGGTGATGTAAGGATATGTATGTGTGTGTGTGTCTGTGGGCAGGCACACTCGCATGGTACTGCAGTGCTTTGAGTGACCTATAATGCATTGTGAATTTTTTATTTCTGATTTTTCAGTGTCAAAGCAGATAGAAAGTCAGTTTGAACATTTTGTTGTTGTTGGTTGGCTTGGTTATTTGCTTGTTTTTAATGGTAAATGGTTGAGAAATTCTTATGTAGTTTGTGTTGAGGGTTGGAAAGAGATATTTAGATGTTTATGTTTGTGTATATATGCAACAACAAATTTCACTTTTGTTATTTTATTTGTCCTGATTGTTATTTTGTAAATGTAAACATTATAATATCTAAGAATTAAAAACTTCTGAAATGTTTACTTTTGTAGATAAGTCCCTGTTTTCCTGATTACCCAGTGCAGAAATAGAGATGGGTACTGAATTTCAATTGTACATACTGGGTACATACCACAATACATGATAATCTCATGAGACATAAGACAAATGAGACTTTATGAGTCTTTGATTTTCTTACAAGCTGAGAAATAGCGTGGCAGCAACAGTCAATCATATAATCATATGACCTTTCTTCTTCTTCTGCGTTCCCAGGCCATAAGGCCACAATAGGTGCATATGTGTCCGTTTTCCAGTTTTCACTGGTCTCCTCGCTGCATTCAGCTAACACATTCCAATTTCGGAGGAGCTCAAAGGAGAGAACTATATGGAAGATTATTTTGGGGAAAAAGGCAGGAGAATGGGCCAAAAAGTCAGAAAGATAGTAGATGACACAAAGCAAGGAAAAGGGCAGAGTCAAAGAGAGAGACAGATTAGAGGAAGTTACAAGCACAGAAGGTGGGGGAACTATTTGTATGGAAGACCCCCCGGTATCCCCATGGAGGGAATCGCATGACCAACTATGAGTTTAAACGGAGCTCTAGGGAATCGAATGAAAGGAAAGGAAGATTTATGATTGGGAAAGGAGAGAGGCAGGGCCGAGGTTTTGGTTTGGAAAGTTGGTAATGTTTATCTGTGAGAGGGAGCTTGTTTTCATTTTAGTGATAATTTCAGTAAAAATTATGATTTTTGGGGAGCGGTGATAAGAGTGTAGGCGATGAAAAGATTGTGGATTACTAAAGTGTTTTCCAGGGACCAGGGCAAGTACAAAGAAGCGGGCAACCTGTTGCACGATGCTCTTGTGATCCGGGAGAAAACCCTGGGCAGGAGTCACCCTGCTGTAAGTGGTCTCTGTCTCTCCTCCAGAACTCCATGCCCGTAACCATTCTGTAGTATGATCCGCTGAAGAGTGCAGCCACGTAGCTCTGTGTGTGTGCTTTGTGTATGAAAGTGTAGGACAGAATGTGTCTGTGTGTTTGGCTGCATTCTTCACTTTTTTTTCTTTTCTCTTTTTTTTTCAGCAGGTATCTGCATCACATTTGCAAGGGTTGTTGAGTGACTAATTCCTTCCAAAAGAGAGAACAGGTCATGATTTTTTTTCCTGTCTAGAAAACTTAAAAAAGAAAGAATATTTCATGGAAAATGACACAACTTTCTACCCTCCTTTGTGTCTTGGAAAGTACAATTCATTACAAACGAAAGAAACTAAGGGGAAAAAAGTCATTTTGATTTGTTTCAGGACATCCACTTGAAATGTTGCACTCTCAAAACAATCCTCCTAATCCAGTGTGTTTTGAAACCTCAATTTTCTGTTCACATGGATAAGAAGGGGATCGAAAAGGCATATCATTTTGCAGTTCCCTTTTCTGTATTTGGCATGCTAAATGGCTGCTATGAGAAAGCTAGAAACTCGCATATTTTCAGCGAATAAGTCCCTCTTTGCCTTGCGGTATGGATGCGGTTACCATTGGCAGATCAGGACTGACAGGAGAGCGGCACTGACAAATGTTGCACGCCCTACATACCCTGTTAACTTTCACTCTTATACTGATTGACTGTGACTACACTGTACAGAGATCAGGGGAAGTACAAGGAAGCAGCCAATCTCTTGAATGATGCTCTGGGGATTCGAGAGAAAACTCTAGGCGCTGATCATCCTGCTGTGAGTGCGCTGATACTCAGATGCATGTCGTCTGTAGCTGGTGTCGTGCTGCTGGTGGTCCGCAACCCTGTGTGTGGCACGATGCCTCTGTGTAGTGCTTGGACTCAATATTGTCCCTGTGTAGTTCTTTCATAATGTGTGTATATATATCCTAATGTTGTGATGTATTTTTTTTAAAAAGGTAATTGTTGTTGTTGTGTTTGCGTGTGTGTGTGTGTGTATATTTCAGCTGGCATGCCATGCTTCCAGTGTTTCTTGTTTGGTGTTTTATTTTATTTCAAGCTGCTCGTGACACTCCTTTTATACACACACAAAAAAGTTAAGCACCCCTTAAAGCAAATTAGCTATTACATGTCTGACAGGAGGGATGAGACAGTTGAAGCAGTCATCCAGGCACAGGGAGGAAACACACGCTACTGAACTTTGATTTGCCAAATGAGTTTTGGACACTCCTCATGATGTTTTCTCACAATAATTAACTTTTGATATAGCCATATGAAATTGTTACATTGATAAACATGGTATTTCTTTTAATTGAACATGACAACCCTTTTGGTTTCAGAATACCAGAATGCATTTGTAAAACCATGCATTAAATTATGCGTTTTCTTATGGTCAGATAGTCAAACTTTCATTTACCAATCAATGTTGTTTCATTCTTTATTGATTATTTGCAATAAATCTCGATTTCATCTGATCTACAGCAAAAACGTGGTTGGGTGCTTAACTTTCTTCTTTGTGTGTATATTAAAATCTTATTATTTGTTTTTTGTTCCCCTCTGTCGTTTTTTTTTACATGCATCGACTGAAGATTTTGTTTAGTCTTTTTGTTGTATCTTAACATCAAAATGATTGATTCTTTTAACCCGATGATTTATTTATTGAAATTTGATTATTATTATTATTAGACTTCAATGATTTATTTATTTTGTATTACCTATTGCTTGTTTTCATAACGATAACTATAAATTGCACCTCTAGCCAAAGGCTTGTGTTGTTTTGTGTTGTGTTTTTTTAATGTTAAGTGTTACATAATTTTGTTGCATCTTTT
>JAGGCT020000824.1:0-5000 GCA_017654935.2 Phymorhynchus buccinoides
GTATTTTAAGTCTCTCTCTCTCACACACACACACACGCACACGCACACACACACACACACACACACACACACACACACACACACACACACGTTAGTAGTTGTTAGGCCCTATTTGCAAGATATGATAGCATCGTTGGGAATGAATTGAAAACATTCCAATACTTTTGATACTATTTACAACATTTGTCTCCCTTATCTACTTTCGGTACGTCCCAGTGCAGGACAAACGTACCGGTATATCGTACCTTTTTTCAATCGCATCGGTATTTTCGGTATTATCGGTTCGTACCGACAGCTCTACAAAACAGCACATACGGGACAACCAACCATAATTCAATGCTCTGAGCAGATCCTGGAGGTACTGCAATAGCAGGTCTGATGATACCAATCATCAATCATTGTGCAGGTCTCACTTTTTATATTAATTGGCCCCAACTTTGTGTTTGTAGACCTACTTCGTTGGCATCTGAAGTCATGGTTAATTCCAAGCGCCTGTGAAGGCGAGACACCGGAGCGGAAAAGAAAGAAAAAAGAAATTGGGAGCGACACAGTGACACAGCGAACAGTTCGACGGTTATTTCAAGCTCGACGTGCGACGCCGACACACGTGTGGCTAAAGCTTTAGATTCATTGATCAGAACATGGATCCTATGTTTACAATGTAGTGTCCATGATCAGAATAATTATATATTTTATTCCCACGTGTATGTTTTTTCCCCCCTTCCCAATCGTGCTGGTCGCATTTGGGTGTGTACACCGCATAAATGCGTGTATTTGTATGGAAGAAACATAACGGATATGAATTAATGTATTTTGTGATCTCCAACTGTTGTCATTACCGATTCTATTAGTTCGTAGATAATTAGTGGTGATTTGATGGGTGACACAGCAAGACACGTTCTTTGATTTAAAAAAAAAAAAAAAAAAAAAAAAGAGAGAGAAAGGGAGAAAACGGCAGGTAAGCGTGCGTGTTTGTGGCAGTGGCAGCTCGCTATTGTTGATCGTATTCATTCAGTGGGGGACATCCCGCTTTCGGCTACGTATCGATAACACTACCAAGATAGAGCCACTAAATTAGTAAAAGCATGTAAAAACAAGACTTACGAAGAAAGACTTATCTTTCTGAAACTGCCTTCACTAAAGGGGAGAAGGCTGAGAGGTGATCTCATTCAAGTACATACATTTTTTAACCATTTTAATAGTAAATCACATATCGCATAACAAAAGTTATTGATGAAGTTGACGTGCTCGCATTTTGTATGTTTTCCATCAACTTCTCTTTAAGTCTTGTGCATTCTCAGTTTGAGTAAGTTTACTTTCTGTAGTTTTTGTTTTTCACGACATCCAAGTTGTCCACAAAATGTCATAGACACTCGTTATTATCTTTGTCTTTTCTTTTTAGCAGTGTAGCTAAATATTAATAAAATATATTAATTTGAAATAAAATAATGACCAAGATACACAAAGTAGGTGATGTCGATGATGATAATATTAAAAAGAAGGAGAAGAAGAAGAGGACGGGGAAGAAGAATATTGATGATGACGACAATTATGACGACGACGACGATAATGATGAAGATGATGACTAAATCAATCCTTTTCCTTTCAGAAGTCTATGACAACTACCACTGCAGATTAAGACAAGAGCTCTGCAACCGGTACCTTTCGACACAAATGTATGTCAGAAACAACGCCAGACGTCTGCTCTTTGGAATCGAGGTCCACCAGTCATAACAGTAACAGTAGCAGCAATAACGACAATGATAATACGCCTAATACTACGTCACGGAATATCTCTTCCACCACCACCCACGCTTTGACCGAGGACAAAACTTTAATCCGTTACCAGTAGACTCTGCAACGTCCTTAAAGACCCAGTACGTCACGTGTCAAAATCACGGTTTTCACGTGTTTTCCCTCTTATAGCTGGTAACAAATCTTACTTTGACCAAGCGTTGCTGCCATACAAATTGCCTCTTGCACGAAAACGAGACATCACTTTAAAGAGCAGCCTCGATCGTATACGAGGTAAGTCTGAATGTGGGCCACACCAACCCAGAGAAAACCAAGGGACTTAATCCAACCGGCTCTGTGGGTCTTTACGCTCAGCTTTTGGACACAGCGGCAATAATGGACTCAGGAGTTTGGGCTGATGGCGCAGCTGCCGGCTGTCAGGCACTCCCAGGTTCCACGAGCTTCCGAGAAGAGAGCAAGGGTGCTGCCGTGCGAAAGGAGGAGGAGGAGGTGGTGGAAGAGGAGGGGGAGGATAAGCAGTGTCGGCCGACGACCACCAAGGATGCGACAGCGAGCACGTGCAGCGTGTGTGACGACAAGGCTGACGGCAACTTCTTCGGGTCCGCCGTGTGCCTGCCATGCAAGGTCAGAGACTTTGGTACGCCTGTCTGTCGTTTCCGACAATGACTGCCAGATAACGGAAGGGGGCAGCTCTACTATTCCGGCGGGGCTGGGCTAAAATTTGTTTATAGCGGAGTTGCCTTGCCCAGGGTGAATCCCCACTCTCTCGACCAAAGAGATTTGAGGACAGCTGACGTTGGGGAAGGTCCCCAAAGGCCAACCAATCCCATTGGCTGCAGCATTAGAGACTATGCAAATGCTTCATAGTTTGAGTCGTAGTCTTCCACGAAAGACCTTAATTTCAGACTTTTACAGTAATGATTTCCGGAGTTGTAAACTTGCCACCGTAGTAGTATTAGTAGTAGTAGTATTATTATTATTAGTAGTAGTAGTAGTTGTAGTAGTAGTAGTAGTAGTAGTAGTAGTAGTAGTAGTAGTAGTAGTAGTAGTAGTAGTAGTAGTAGTAGTAGTAGTAGTAGTAGTAGTAGTAGTAGTAGTAGTAGTAGCAACAGCAGTAGCATATAAGTAATGTATTGTGTATGTAGTAGGGTAAGACGGGGTAAAAAGCCCATGGGCGCGTAAGAAGCCCATGCCAATTATCTCATGAAATAAAGACAATTTCAGTCAAATTTGCCCATGACACTCGTCTCATGGGCAAAATGTGACTGAAATTTGCTTCCTTTAAATTTAATGGGATAATTGGCATGGGCTTCTTACCCGCCCATGGGCTTTTTACCCCGTCTTACCCGTAGCAGCAGCAGTAGCAATAGCAGCAGCAGCGTCAATGGTAGAAGCACCAGGAGGTGTAAAATGGAGGCAAAAATAAAAAAGGGTGAACAGGAAGTTGACCATCCGCTTGGTGATGAGAGTAACGTCCAATCGGTCAGATACCCTTATGGACGGTAAGTTGACCATCCACTGGGAGTACGTTTATAAGGCTTCTCTTCTTCTTTTACCAGAGCTTTTTCATTCGCTGCACCAAATACGGAGATCCCACTATCATCAAGCAGTGTCGTGGTAGCTGTGACGTCACCAAGTACCTGCGCAATCGCTGTCAGTTTTGTCGCTATCAAAAGTGCCTGTCCGTCGGGATGACGCGGAAAGGTAAGAACCCGCTCAAGCTTTAGTGGAACTTCATAAAATTAAGCACTACTAAAGCTTAAGTGGGAAACTAAACGTTGTTGCTTTTCTAAGTTCAGTAAATCGGCTTACTGAATTTAGAAAGTAACAACGTTTAGTTTCCCACTTAAACTTTAGTAGAACCAGGGATGTATAGGAGGAGAACTTAATCAAATTAATATAAGGGCTGTAGTGTACGCTGCGATAAATAAGGGCATCGAGGAATAATAAACCTGTGAATTTCAATTGGGCCTAGTTTCTTCTTCTTCTGCGTTCCCAGGCCATATGGCCGTAATGGAAAAGGTAAGGTATATGTCTGGTTTTCAGTTTTCACTGGTCTCCCCGCTGCGTACAGCCGACACATTCCGATTTCGGAGGAGCTCAAAGGAGAAACATTATTTGGAAGATTGTTTTTTAAAAAAAGGCAAGAGAATGGGCCAATAAGTCAAAAAGATAGTAGATGATAGAAAGCAAAGGGAAAAGGCAGAGTCAAATAGAGTGGCAGATTAGAGGAAGTTACAAGCACAGAACTTCCAGAAGGTGGGGGAACTATTTTTTACAAAAGACCTCCCGGTATCCCCACGGGGAGGTGTCAGATTAGAGGAAGTTACAAGCACAGAACTTCCAGAAGGTGGGGGAACTATTTTTTTACAAAAGACCCCCTGGTATCCCCACGGGGAAGTGCCTAGTTTAATTACCCCTATATGCAATTGTGCCTGTGTCGATGGCGCCCGTTACAGTCATCAGTAGCACCCGTTGTAATGGTTGAAATGATTCATGAGGAAACTAGACATAACGGAAGTTTTTCATCAGTTGAGGTTTTGTTTCCTTATAAAAATAATACAGAAAACAGATTTCAAATACCTTGAGTAGCCTAGTTTTGATTTTATAGTCTTCTGTGAACTTCTAAGATACGTCAGTTGCGGAAACCAGACGCAACTGATGTAGGGGAAGACGGGGTAAAAAGCGCATGGGCGGGTAAGAAGCCCACCCCAGTTATCTCATGAAATAAAGAAAATTTCAGTCAAATTTGCCCATGAGACGAATGCTAGACATTAACGCTCGTCTCATGGGCAAAATGAGACTGAAATTTGCTTCATTTCATGAGATAATTGGGGTGGGCTTCTTACCCGCCCATGCGCTTTTTACCCCGTCTTCCCCTACATACTACCCGGATAGGCGCAATTGACTACTTTTCAAATAAGCGCGATTGAGTGGTAGCCTAATAACCCACAATGAATTTGGTAGGGGATGGATGTGGGCTTGATGACGTGGGAAGATATATATACCCCCCCCCCCCCCCCCCCCCCCCCCAAAAAATCAAAGCAAAAAAACAATAACAAAACGCGACAAACTCAGACTCCTTTGCTCGATCTAAAATCGGGGCAAAGAACAAAAACAACAAGGAAGATGGTAGGTCATAATATAAACTTATTTTTTTATTTCCACAAGTTCTGTAAATCCTTTTTGAACAACAATGGGCAAAGACATAGATATTAGACACCCTCTCATGCTTACGACTCTCA
>JAGGCT020000824.1:10000-54382 GCA_017654935.2 Phymorhynchus buccinoides
AGTTTAATGGTATTTTTTGGCTAAAAAATGGCTGGCGGCGAAAGGTTTAACTGTTCCTTTTTGTTGTCAAAAGATGTCACTTAGCCCCTTTAAAAAACTTGGTCAATAATTTAAAAACTGTTGAATCTGTTCACTGTAAGCCGTACAATATTGAAATGAGCTAAATGCGCGAAAGAAAATAGTGATTACTTTAATTAGCGATTTACTCTGTTTTTCCCTCATTTAATTTTGGATAAAACTTTCTAGGATTGTTAAGTATGCTTACCAAATTCGAAACAATTGAAATATTTTAAAAAGCAATTAATATCTTAGGCCAGAAGCATAAATTCCCAGTTGTATTCTTAGAGTAGCCTACACCGTGTCACACCGCGAGCATGAGCCTGGTATTGATATTGCTCTGTAGGCGGGGAAAGTTTGGGCTGGTTCCGTTTAACCCTGTACCATTCCTGGTTTGTCCTTTCCCTTGTGCAAAGGTGCCATGTCACGTGTAGTGCTCATTAATGTCCAAAATTGTGGATGGTTTTTAATATAATGCATTACTTACACTCACGCACGCACGCACACGCACACGCACACGCACACACACACACACACATTCTCTCTCTCTCTCTCTCTCTCTCTCTCTCTCTCTCTCTCTCTCTCTCTTCTTCTTCTTCTTCTTCTTCGTCGATCGCTCAGTCTCCTGTCAATTATGTGCGCAGATGGTTCATGCTGCCATTATGCGCCTAAATATGAAATAATTAGGCCAGCATGTCCGTCTTTGGCTGGATAAAATCTTTGTAAGAATTTCTTGAAAAAAGGCAAAAGAATGGACCGGTAAGGCAGAAAGATAGTAGATGACAGTAAGTAAAGGGAAAAGGCAGAGTCAAAGAGAGTGACAGAGTAGAGCAAGTTACAAGCACAGAACTTCCAGAAGATAGGGGAATTATGTGTGCAAAAGGCCCCCCGGTATCCTTACGGGGGACACTAACAATCAAGTTGATGTATTATGTCTAGTGTTTGGTAATAGGTTTAGCACTGTATCAATGGCTCTGTTTGCAGCTATCAAAATGGGGCGACCACGCAGGATTATCCATCAGTCTACTACAGAATCCACGGTCAATCCCGTCAGATTTGTATCTGCTGAAATGTCTGCTGCCGACACCGCTTCCTCTGACTCTGCACAGAGAGCAAGGATCCAGGTCCAAACTGGGACGTCGTCAGAGCAACACCGGGACGGAGTGACACGTTTCCTGACCAGCCCAAACCCTGTGCTGGATGTACCGTCATCAGAGCAGCATTCAGCCCAGACGTTGACTTCAGAAGAGTTGATGAAGAAGGGCAAAGACGCGTCAACCATGCCCTTCTCCTCTTCTCTGCCCCTCACTGATCCAGCTTGGGGAAATCAGTCGCGCCAGGGACCTTTTACAGCTCTGCTGTTTTCAGATGATCAGAATGATGAGTCAGCACCTCATGTCTGCTCGTGTGAAGGAATCCAGTATCCGATAAATAACGCACCAAACAACTCTGCTGTCACAATAAGGCCAACCGTGAGTTCAGAACGATCAGCTCAGCCTTGTAGTTCACTTGAGAGTATTCACACCTTACCTTTGTGTCCTATCGAGGATGATTTCAGGATGTCCACTCCTTTAACGATGACTGTCTCTGGAGCTAAGCGCCCGGCTGAGGTCCTGAAACAACAGCAGGCTGTTCAGTTAATTTCATGTGAAAATGCGACAACATCAACAGAGTTAGATTCTCCGCAGCCTCCACAGCCGCCTGTCTCTCTTGGGCAGCAGTCCAGTTCTTTAGTATCAAAATCTACACTATTTCCCGTCACCACTTCAGCAGAACTTTCTCCTGCGAAAATTGCCAATACTCGTGGACAAAATGTCCCTTTGATGTCATCTATTCTCACCAAGGCATATCACGATCAAGGATGTTGTCCACCTTACTACTCCAAACTTCGTAAAATAACTGACTTGAAAGGTGATTCTTGCTTTGACCGCCTATCTCATGGTGACAGGCTTCAGAAATCAGGTAGGCCTACAATGATTCAGCCGAGTGCCGGGGAGTTTGTTGCTGTCTGTGAGAGTCAGAAAGACTTTCCTGGGGCTAAACCTGACAACAATGTGCAGAGCACTGGCCGTTTTTGTACAACAATTGAAATTCAGAGAGGATTCGAAGGAAATATTCCGGCATCGACGACTCATTGTGACAGTGTCGACGATTTCAGATCAGCTGTGAAGATCCCTAGACGAGATGAAGATATAATTGTTAACCACCTCAATGGAGCATCAGGTCTTTACAGCCAAGGCAATGATCAGGTAGTTAACGCACCGAACTCTGTTTTTGAAAATATCCCCAAACCGGATAATTCTGTAACAAGGAACAACGTATCTAGCTCCCGGGAAAAGGATGCTGCTGATTCTAGGAAAAATGTAAGCAACAAGGAAGCTGCTGTAGCACGGCATGCACTGATAATTCATCAGAGTTCAGGGCCATGGAATCTCCAAAGCAGTTCCCGGAACCCGGGCGTCCTTCGTGCACATGGAGGAGGACAGATGTCCAAACAGCCCGAGGCAAGGTACGACTCGTTGACTCAAGAAAGAGTTCTTCCAGTTTCACATAGAACCGAAGGGATTCATACCGAACCATCAAACTCACGATCTTCTTGCGGCGTGCCCAGTGACAAAGAATATCCCAACGCAGTGTGTTTGCTTCAGCCTCACAGCGAGCAACAGCACCACCAACAACAACAGCATCGGCAGCACCATCAACAACAACACCAACAGCTGCAGCAGCGGCATCAACAGCACCAGCATCAGCAGCACCACCAACAGCATCAACACCAACAACCAGAGCAAGACGTTGGTGACAACTGTCAGACAAACAGTCCTGCCAGGACTGGGAGAGAGGACTGTACAACCAAAGCGTTCGACCCTTACCTCAACAGCAAGGAGATCTTCAGGATCAGCCAGATCTTCGCGTCCGTTCATTCCGTGATGGAAGCTGCTGAGGAGGAAGGAAAAAACTGCTGGGACGCCCCTTCTAACGAGATCAGCATGCTGGAAAACCTCATGCAGTGGGACTACCGCTTCAGCCCCCGACAGATGACCAGCTACTGGCAGAAGCTGACCACCAGATGTGCCCCTGTGCCCGCAGGGGGGGGAATGCCTGCCAAATACCGCCACATTCTGACAGCCATGCTTAACACGTACACGCTACTCCTGGATGCCAACGACTTTTCCAAATACGAGACGGATGAAACGGTGAGTTGAGTCCCAGTATGTGTCAGGTCTGCCTAATTTCAGTAATTTGTCTCTCTGTGTTTGTATCTCTCATCTCTTCTTTACTTTCCATCTCTTTCTTGATCTTTCATCTTCATGATTTGAAAAAGCCAAATGATAAAAGTAGGCAGACATCCAGACATTTGGAAATAATGATTCAACAACATTGCTCATTCTGACAAATGCCCATGTGACACAGCACCCCAGATCCCAGATACATTTTACAGTTGTGTCTGCCCGCCCATCAATGCCAAATCTGACCAGCGAGAATGGAGAAACTAGGTGAGAAGGCTGAGGAGACTTGGAGAATACCGTGAGCTTCGTCATGGCGACCGGTTGGAAGATCTGATGCGACCAGCTACATCAAACAACGAAGACAATGAAGGATGATGATAATACTGTAGCTATTGTAATTGTTCTGTTTACTAATTAGGATGAATAAGATGACAACTATAATGATATGGACAGATTGATTGATGCTGGGTGAGCAGGGAGGCAGTGCTGAATGGCCCAAGGGTGACCAAGCCAGGATCAGCTGGGGCGTCGTGCAGCGTAGAATCGTGCGGGGTAACCAGGTCACCACCAAATATGCTTACCAAGTGCCAGGTACAGGAGTGTGTGTATGTGTGCGCGTGCGTGCGTGTGTGTGTGTGTGTGTGTGTGTGTGTGTGTGTGTGTTTTGAAGTCTCCTTTCCCCATACTTAAATATTTGTTGTAAGATTATGCGCACATTACTCATACATGCACTTGGTCTCAAACATCCAGACATTCACATTCATATATACGCTAAAATGCTCGTACATGTGCACACACACACACGCGCGCACGCGCGCACACACACACGCATACACACACACGCGTACACACACACACACGCACACCACGCCACAACACACTAGGGCCTACCAGAGACATTTTATCTTCTTTTTTTTATAGAGTAAGTGTCCAAAATGTCCGGAAGAAAAATAAATCTGTCAAAGGCTTCAAAATAAATAAGGCGGCACCAATTAAAAAAAACTACACTGAATAGATAGCACAATCTTCTATATTCCTGCTAAATTTGGTCTTATAATCTCCAAAAAAGGCAACAGTTATTTGACTTAAAAAACAACTAAACTGTCCGACTTTAGGCCCCCTGGAGTCCAAAGTCCGGATGGTGACACTTACCTCTGGAAAGCTTAAAATTCAAGCAAATCAACTAGTTCATATCAAAAATAGTACTAAGAAATGAAGCAGACATTAAATCACTACACTGTCATACATTTTTTAAATCAGAAAAGTATTCTTACTCTTTGCAAACAAAAGACCAAAATTACGTAAATTTCATTTGCTCATGCAGTGTCAGAAGCTTTCATTAGGAAAATGATTAATAGTTTTCTTTAGAAGCCTTTTTAAACCATGATTTTCGACCCATGAACTCATATTATATCGCTGCATTATTAGATGGCACCATTTGGCCTCACTACTTCGCCGGTTTAAAAAAACCAAAAACTGCCGCCCGACATTTGGGTCCCTTCCTCTACTTCCAGGGGCGGACCAAATGATTAGTAAGGGGGGGGGGGGGGTCCGCGGGGAGTCCATGGAGCTGCATAGATACTGAGTTATGGTGTAGTTGTCTTGTAGGGGGTCCAGGGGGCTTCGTCCCTGGGAAAGTTTGCAATTTAGTGATTATTAAAGCAAACAGTGAGCAATTTTCTTACTTTTTACCCTTGTATAAGGTACATGCTTGGGGCAAAGGGGGGGTCCAGAAACCCTGGAAACCCCCCTCAGATCCGCCCCTGACTTCACTACAAACTACACCATACAACGCACAATACACAAGGCCCTCCATGTTCTTTTTTTAATGATAAAACAATAACACTTCAAATGGTAAAGACTTGGCTACCTTGTAGGCCTACCTTAGTTCCCCCCCCCCCCCCCCCCCCCCCCCCCCCACTTCTCAATTTTTCGCATTGAAAATGTTTACAGAGAAGCTGCATCCTGCCGCTTGGAGGAAAGTGATAGGGTCAGGAATTTTTAGAATCAGTCCATGATTATTGTCATGAAACTGAAAGAAGCAGACTTTGAGATTGAAGGCCGTAAACATGAGGGGGGGGGGGGGGGGGGGGGGGAGTGGAAGCATAAGATTGCCGACCCACTGTTAAAGACTTTCTTCATTCGATATTACGTTTGACAGGGATGGAAAAGATTCACCCCAACGACAAAAAACTTCTGGTGCGTCGGGGTGTGGTTTTCTCCCTGGGTCTACTGTCTTTTTCCACCGTGTTCTTTGATGCGGAGAAGAAGGAGTTCCGCTTTTTCTTCAACTGGTCCTATGACGCCGATCACCCCCTGGCCACGTTCAGGCAAAGGTTGCTGTCCATGGGCAGAAAGATCTTCGCCCAGCAAATGGACCTCAACGAAATAGCGCTCATCTTTGCTCTTAACGTCGTTTGCTTAGGTAGGCGACAGGTGCTTTGTTCTCTCTCTCTCTCTCTCTTTCTCTCTCTCTCTCTCTCTCTCTCTCTCTCTCTCTCTCTCTCTCTGTCCTAGTCTCTGTCTCTCTCCGTATTGTGTGTGGTGTGTATGTTTTCTGTGTGTGTGCATGTTTTGCGTGCGTGTGTATTTGTATATATGTGCGTGTGTGTATGTGTGTGCGCGCGCGCGCGAGAGAGAGAGAGAGAGAGAGAGAGAGAGAAAGAGAGAGAGAGAAAGAGAGAGAGAGATTGCTGTTTCTGTTCAGTGAAATATCTTTACATCTCAAGGGTGAAACGCATGGTGTGTGTCTGTGTGCGTGCATGCGTGCGTCTGTATTTTCAGAAAAAGGGGACTTTGCGGACGTGGACACTCTGGAGACAGTCATGCATGATCTCCTGATGACCCTTACCACATACATCTCCTGTAAGTGCGCCAGTAAATCCTGGCAGAACACCTTAGAGTAGTTCGAACTAATCCGTTTGGCACTTTTGCTACAATGAGTTGTGATTCACTTTGAATTGATAACATATGACATTTTTTGCCGATACTGTAAGGAGACTTACTGATATGGTACCTCCTAAAGATAGAGATCTCTATCTTATAAGAGCAGATAATGAAACCGCTATGAAACTTTAAAGATTTTTTTAAGTGGCATTTTCAGTTTAAATCTTTGTGTTGGTACATTGAATGACAAATAAAAAGCATTACCCAAAATAACATCAGGTGCTTTTCCGCTTTGTTGCATTTTGGTTGTAATAAAACATTTCTTTTCCCTTGTCCAAACTTCACACATAAATATTGACCCCCAAGTTTCTACCATTTGGTAGGAAACCAGGTGGCACGAATTGCGTGACAGGTACGATATCAGTGCTTATACCCTATACGGGGGGATAGATGTATGTCTCCTTTGAATTAGGAACAAACTTTGCAGAATCAAACCACTATGAAAGAAACTTTTCAGAAGTAAAGTGAAGGGGATAGTTCTCGTACTCGTTTCTTTAGACATAAATATAGGCAAGGTTGTAGGCCTATTTTAGACACCTCTTGTTTACGACCCTTAATCTCGGTCTACTTCATTAAGTTTTATGAAAACAATTCTAGGCTGATCCTAAACGATCATGAGAATGCAGAATATTGCTTCTCAGTGAAACGTTCAATGCGAACATTTGAGCGGGATGTGTAAAGTACAAGACTGCCGAAATATGAATGTTAACTAAAAAGACTCTATACTTGCCATATCAAAGTGCACAAACAGATGAATAAGGATAAGTGAAAGGAAGTCATATCACTGCCAGATACTTTCAATAAGTTAAATAGCGCATGAGCAAAACATCCAAGACGTTTAGGCTACTCGGCTAACAATCCCCCTCCCTCATCCACTTCCGAGGCTATAATTAGATCCTATTCAGAACATTCAACATTTTCAAATGTGACAATGTATAACAGAAATCGAATGCAGAAATATGCTTTCAAGTGGGATTCTAATGATTTTTCTCTCAAACATTTTGTTACCGTGCTGTGTCTTGACTTTTTATTCAACACTTCTGTCTTCCAGGCATTCGCAAGATGAACCCCAAGCACCGGATGCAGAATCTGTTCCAGTTGATGCCACGCATGCGCATGATGGGCATTTGGTACTACCACTTGATGAAGAACATGAAGTTTGACACCAGTCTGACCAAGATCAACATCGACAACATTCAACTGGACGACTGAACGAAGCCTTCGGGAAATTTGCCTGAACTGAACTTCTCGGGAATTTATAGATGAATAGAATGGGCATAACTGAGACTGACTCTGGACCTTACGCAGTAGTTTGAAACACAAGGTAGAAGGTCTGGTCCGAAAGTTAGAAATATAATGTTTTGATGGCAGAAAGCGTGGGCCTAAAACAGCAGCTACAAATACAAGGTTTTGTTTAGATGATTGATAGTCTCAGTCTAAAGCAGTGAATTAAAAAACAAAATGGTTTACATACTTGAAAGTCTGAGCCTAAAGCATTAGAAATTAATGGTTTATATGATGGAAAAGTCTGAGCCAAAAACAGCAGTTAGAAATACATGGTTTGGATAGTAGAAAATCTTTGCGAAATGCAAAAGTTCTAAAAAGTCTACATGGTTTAGATAGCAAAAATGTTATGCTCAAGCTGTAATAAAACACAAGGGTAGGCCTACTCTATTTTTGTGGATGGTTCGTGAGACCATGAGGAGGCTAAAAAAATTGTCGGTTTCCGAATTCATAAGGTGTTTTTGTTGTATGTTTCTTTGTTGGTTTGTCTGTATTTCTGTCTGTGAATAACATTACCCCAAAGATTATTCAACAGATTATAATGAATCATATCGGAGGGTTAGATTACCACCCAATTAGCTTTCCGTTTTATCGCTTGAATTATGGGATCGTTCTGAGGTACAGGAGGCTTTTCATGTTTTAGATCACCGACACTTTTCTTTTATGGCTGGTACCCACGTATCGTCATATCCGGCCACAAGGAGCGCCATATTATGGGAGACCGCCATCTTAGTCATTAACTTTTTTGAAAAATGCCAGATCGATGCTGCGTATTTGGCTGTTCCAATTCGAAACTTATTTAAACTGTATTTATAACATCTGGATGTTTTCTTTACACATTTAGATAACATTTTCACTTTGTTTACACACAAATAAGGACTAAGATGGCGACACTTCCGTTGGAAGGGTCGAGATGCGCACACAGGTGGGGGGGGGGGGGGGGGGAGCCATTGGTGGTTAGAATTGTTGTAAAAGTTATAGACGGACTTCTTTTTTTTAAATAGTTTGTGGATGTAGGGTGCCATATTAAAAGTTAAACTGTAAATTTTTAATAAATCGAGATGATCATTCAGGAATAGTTTTGATGGATTAGCGTCTCTCTCTCTCTCTCTCTCTCTCTCTCTCTCTCTCTCTCTCTCTCTCTCTCTCTCTCTCTCTCTCTCTCTTTCAAACCCCTTCCCCCATTTGGTGATTTAAAAAAATCCTTTGTTTGTTTGTTGATGTATTATGGTTTGTATTGGGGTCCAAGGCTTTGTTGGTCTGTTCTGTCTCAGTCAGTCAGTCACTCCCTCGTCCTCTCTGATGTGTGCGTAGCATAGGTGTGTTTTATTTGGCGTTTCACCCACAGCATTCAATCGCCCTATTTATGTAATAATAATAATAATTAGCATTTATAGCGTCTAATCTTAAAAAAGTCCTAAGAGCTTACAATAACAAATGAATAAACCAGCAAGCAATATAAATAAAGAAACGACAAAAAATATATTGTACACACGCGCACACGCACGCACTAAACACACACATGTACGCACTAAACACACACACACAAACACACAGACGAACGCACCACACGCACGCACGCACGCACGCACACGCACACACACACACACAGTGACACACACGCACACGCAACACACACGCACAAACAACACACATGCACACAAACACACGCGGATGGAAGGGGCCAGTACTTTGAAAAGAAACATAGCAGGCTATGATTTGAAAAGAGTAGTTTTGAGAGAAGACTTAAATGAAGAAAGGGAGTTGGCAGAACGGAGAGGTAAAGGGAGTCTATTCCAAGAGGAGGGGGCCTGGAAAGAGAAGGAGCGTTCGCCAAGGGTCTTGGTGCGGTAGCGAGTGATGTAAAGCCTACACGATACTTGTACAAGTAATTTTCTTATGTAAAGCCTACACGATACTTGTACATGTAATTTTCTTATGTAAAGCCTACACAATACGTGTACATGTAATTTTCTTATTGAAGTAAAGGTAAAGATGTACCACCCCCCATGCATTTCTCGGTTAATTGTATTTTTCCGTTTTTGCCTTTCTTACCATACATAAAGCTGTATTTTAGGAACATTTTTAGCTAATTACCTTTTTGGAATACTAACCCTAACCCTAACCCTACCCCTAAACCTAACCCTACCCCCCACTATGTACTGCAGTACACCGCGATTTGTCACAGTTGTGGTTCGTTGCGTTTTCCCGTCTTATACGGTGGGGGGTAGGGTTAGGGCTAGGGTTAGGGTTAGGGTTAGTATTCCAAAAAGGTTATTAGCTAAAAATGTTCCTAAAATACAGCTTTATGTATGGTAAGAAAGGCAATAACGGAAAAATACAATTAACCGAGATAGGTAGGGGGGGTGGCACATCTTGACCTTTACCCCAAAAATGACTAATGCACGAATTAACCGGTGATCTATTGTTGTTTTTTGTGTTTTTTAACGACCACAGAAAGCTGTGGTGCTTAATGTGTACGGGGGTGGGTGGGTGTCAAGACTGAGATTAGGAGGTGCCGGGGGATGGGGGTGGGAAAGACAGGTGTGGGGTAGGTTCAGTGATGACTTCTAATGTACTGTTCAAACAAAGAAACGCAACAACCTATTACAATACTTCGAACACTTCATGTATTTATTTCCACGGGGAAAGAAAATTGTAAAAAAAAAATAATGGAAGAAGCGAGAATTTCCAAACTCGTTGCACCTTAAACGCCGTTTCTTCGACTTTTCATTCACTTTCAAAGGAGGGTTAACTGTACAGTAACTGTCCAGTGTGCCATGTGCACAATCAGTAGGAGGTATGTCCGAACATTGTTGCGTTTCTTTTTTTGAACAGTATGTTTTTGGACATTTTTCCCGCCGGGAACATGCCACTGGAGATAAACGTCGATTCTCCCCCACCCCCTCTCTCTCTCTAACTCTGCGTTTTTAGGTGTGTGTGTGTTTGTGTTCCGTCTGTCTCAATTTATCTTCCTTCCTCCTCCCCTCTCCGACTTTATTTCTGTTCTTTGTGTGAGCACGCGTGTGTGCATGTAAGTGTATGTGTATGCGCTTAGATACATTGTGTATGTGTGTGTGTGCGTGTGTGTGCGTGCGTGTGTGTTTATGAGAGAGATAGTTGGGGGAGGGGGGAGATTTGTAACCAACCCCCTGACGTGTTTTGATTTTTACTTTAAAAGATTTGCCATGATAAACGCCAGGAAAACATTGTTTTGGAGCAGCATTTATATTACAGAACGTAACTCTACATAAATGATATATTGCCAGTGAGTCCGTTTAAAGGGATCACGTGGTGTATTAATTCTGTATTTCGGCTTATTTTGGATATTATGCTTATGTTGTATTTATTTTATCATGGTTCTGATGCGGTTCCTTTTAATTTGATGGAATTCATAAAACCAAGCGCTTGTCACTGATGTGTGTGTGTGTCGGCTTGTGTGTGTATTTAGTATTTGGTTGCTCCCACCTGGAGAGCGCGTCGCAGCTAGAGGCGCACCACCTATTTAAAAAATATTGCATGCGATTCTTGTGTGACTGATGAGGAAGGAGGGTTAAAGTTTGACCAAATGACAACTTTTTCGTTGCCATTGGGTTTAACGTGTGCTAAGTGCATGGTCACATGGGATCTCGGTTTATCGTCTCATCCGAAAGACTCCACTAAGGCCTAGTGCAGAGAGAGGAAAATCCAGGTTCGATCTTGGATTTATTGAATAGGCCTACGAGGTGAACGCGTTACCTCTGTGCCACTCTACTGTGTGTGTGTGTGTTCTTTCGTTCTTTAGTTTAACGTCTGTTCACCCGCAAGTGATATTAGACCCAAAAAATAAAAAATAAAAAAATAAAAAAATTATAAAAAAATAAAAAATAAAATAAAAAGTATTGAAGTGAGAGTGTGTGTGAGTGCGTGGATGGTAGTATTATTATGTGTTTTCCCTACACATCTATTCATACAAATCTAACTGAGTGCATATAAAAATTACATTAACAGATATATAAGATGGGAGGAAGTGGGGGACATACAGTAACATTTCAAACTGACGTATGTAACATGAAGAGTTAAACAAATGTGTCTTAATTTATAAATGGCTAACAACAAAAATATAATAACACAATTTAAACCAACAATTAATTAGTAACTCAAAGAAAAATACCAACAGGACTTATGTGCAGGATTTCTGAAAAACGTTTAAGGAGATTAAAGTTGTTTAATATTTTTTCAATGGTTAAAGGCGTTTGATGGTTCAGCAATTCACCATCAGTTTTGTTGATTTGTTCTTTAATTCTAGGACAATATAGGAGCAAATGATTTATAGATATTTGATTTCCACATATGCAGTTAACATCTTTAGAAAATTTTGTTTTCTTCCCCAATCGTGTAGAATTTTCTTGCGGTGGTTTTTTTTCCCCTCTTGTGTCTGTCTTTGAAATATTGTGATTGACAGAAAAGTGTTCCGTATTTAGGCTATACCTTAAAGTATTCCATTCACAAATTGGAGCTAGATTGGGTGATACAAGAGTCAGGTCAATAGCGGTTGCCCTGTGATTAGGATTATCGGGAATACGTGTTACTCGACCGTCGTTCAGAAGATATAAGGATGAATCAACAATATTTTCAATAAAGCGATTGCTTGTAATGTTTTCACAGTTCTTCTCCCAGAATGGGGCGTGTGCATTAAAATCTCCTGTTATGAGTACTTTTTTACCTTTATCTGCTTGAAATGTACGGATCCATTCAGTGTTATTATCATCTGGTCCCTTTGGTAAGTATACAGAAATGACAGTTAATAAGATGTTACCAATTTGAACTGTCACAGCACAGGAATGTACATTAGGTAAATCTGGTGGAACAGGGCTAGGGCACAGAGTGTAATTTACCCCTGTATACACGTAAATGGCTGTATTAATTTTCCCGTTAGTGTCTTCTTTTTGAATGATAGGAGGGAAATAATAATTATCGAACTTAGGAAGCTTTTCTTTCTTAACATTCAGTGACTGGAGACTTAAAACATGATACTTTTCATCAGCAAGATGTTGTACTAAATGGTCGTAGTTTGTGGTGATTGATCGACAATTCCATTGAAAAACACGAAAGTTGTTACCCAATGACATGAACTAATTTTTAACACAAAATATTGTATAATAATAACTAATTTGTAAGATAATTAACACTTTTAAGGAAATACTAACAAAATCAAAATGGCAATAAGTCTCAATTATATCTTTAAAAATAAATGACAGTAAAACAGTGTGTGTGTGTGTGTGTGTGTGTGTGTGTGCGTGTGCGTGCGTGCGTGTGCGTGCGTGCGCGTTTGTCTTTTCATTTCACAAACGTCTGTGCGTAAGCGTGTGGACACACACGAGAATACCAAATCGATACAATAGTTTCTATTATGTTCTTTTATTTTCCTTCAATGTCAATAGTTTCTGTATGTTCAGGCAAACAATCGCACGCGTGTAGACATAAACAAACACACATGTATAGGCCTACACTTTAAAACACATACACAAACACACACGCGCGCGCATGCTCACCACAAACACACGCACATGCTTATTAAGACATACAGGCCTCTATTCATTTACACATGATTGACATGAACACACTTGGTGAAGGAAAAGCATTGCAACACACACATAAAACAAATAAACACGGACCATTCAGGCCTGTAAATATAATTCAACAATTGTAAGTAAAACAACAATTATTCTGTTTCAAGTTGTGATACAATTGAAAATCGTTTAACTTTGTGCTTAAATATAACTCAACAATTGCAAGTAAAACGACGATTATTCTGTTTCAAGTTGTAAAATTATGTTTAACTTTGTGCTTTTTGGAATGCAAATGTAAGCCTACTACTCGATCATGTAGACCTATGCATCATTTGAAATGAATGGCAAAAACACACACACACATACGCGCGTGCGTGCACACACACATGTGAAAAATGAAAGAGCAGTAGAATGAATGATGGACGAAAGTGAACAACCAGCCTTTGACAGGCAGGTGTTATGTTGCCTCTATTTTATCCAAGCAGCCCTTTGTGTGACTTAACCTTTGCAAAGCGCTTAGAGAGCTCTTAAAACTTGGGATTAAGCCTATGCGTATAATAAATGTCCAAGGTTATGTATGCGTCTCTTTTATTATCTGAAAACCAAGGCAGACCTTACACCGTCATGCTGACCGCTGAATGGGTGGTTGTGGTCAAGTTTGTCAATCAGGGGTGGCAGCAGCTCAGGAACTTATCTGCCGCTCGGCGATCCACTTATGTGTTGTTTTTTTCTTCTTCATACATGCACGCTCTCTTACATACAAAAGTGTGCGTACGCATTACTAGCCCCACTGTAGTAACTAGGTCTCCGATCTCAACAGGTTGATCCATTTATTGGAAAATACTACGTTATCATCTATGCCGCCCACAAAAAAAAGTTAGGGAACACTTTCAAAATACACATGTTTTGGGTATTTGCTCATAGACTCAAAACGGTTCGCATCTAGAACTTAATAATTGGCAGGCACATACACAAGAGACATGGCCTTTCAATGAAAGTAACAATGTTTCGCGATCGTCATCGGTTGCTATGGTAACATGAGTTTAAAAAGGCGCCCAAATCCAAAAATGTGTTAATTTTTCAGCGCGTCAGCATTTATTCCACAATGTGAATTGAGTAAAATGGTACTCTACACGAATGCCAGTCAACTCGGCCTTTTACCAGGTCGGCCCCGTGCCAACTCGGCCCCGGGTACATGTCAACTCGGCCTCAAACCCTGGTCATTTCGTCCTCGGGTTTATTAACATTAAACAGGCATGAAAGAATTCCGCGTTTCGCGGAAATTTTTACAAACTTCCGCGGAAAAAAAAAAATCTTTCTACAGTGGAACCTACCACTTAAGACCTTTCTCATTTTAAGACTCCCTACCACTACTTCTCCTAGACATTGAGTGACACACACACACACACGCGCGTTTCCCTCTCTCTCTCTCTCTCATTTTATGCTGCTGTATCATAAAATCATGAAAAAAATACAAATAATCAGAAAGGACACATTAAGAGGCAGCGAGGCCTAGTTGTCCTCATTCTCTGACCTGTATGGTCGGAAACGAGGCCGACTTGGACGGACACGAGGCCGACTTGACTCATTGGGGGAGGCCGAAATGACCAAAAAAGCGGGACCGAAATGGCACGAGGCCGATCTGACGGACACCCTCTACACATGTTAGCAGGAGGCTTAAAGAGTAAGTACAGCTCACAAAAAGATCATCGTTAAACACTAAAGAGATAGTGCAATTAATTGCTGAGTCACGATGGCTGTGCAGCGAAAGTTGAGCCTTTTGGATCTAGGGAGAGCCCTGGAATGGCTACATGAAGGTGTGCTGTGCAGGAACTGCTGTCACAGCTTAATAATGATTGATACTTGATACTTGAAGACCACCTTCCTGCACAGCCACCTCCTCCTGCAGCTATCGCAAGGCTCTCCTCCGACCTGCTTAGAGGCACATATGGGACATTTCTTAGGATGAAGATGGGGGAGAAAAAGAAGTGGAGAAGGGGCACTAAGAATGAAGGGATTAATAATGATGAGGTATGTTTTTATTAGAATATGGTAGCATAGGTATTTGTTAATAGTGATGGATGGGAGTTTAAGAAATACTAGTTTAAAGAGGTTAAAATTCTTTAAGAGATTTGCTAGACTGCATTTGTCACTATCAATTTATAAAATGTTGCTGTGGTTAAAAAAAAAAATGAAGCAGTGAGGTTAAGAATAACTAATTAGTAAGCTGTATTGTAGTTAAAATTATGGTGATTAAAAATTCAGGACCACACTCTTAAAATCGAAACTTTATTGCATAACTCATGTAAGGTTCTCAAATAAAACTGAATATTTGTTGCTGTCCCATCTTCTGGGCTGTACAGTAGCATTGCTCCCACACCGCTCATTTTGAGTCCCAATACGCAGCCACACCCCGGCTTGTTCAGACTGCAGAATCCGAAACCAGCAGTCAAAGGGGAATGAATCTATGTTAGGCTGTCAGGAGGCAACCAACCAAGGAGACACTGCACTGCTGCTGAGTCATTTCGGTGGTCAGTGGAGCCTGCATGCAGGGTACCACCTACTAAGCCCCCTACTGACAACAATGTTTTAGTCACGGAGCCAGCGTGAGTGAGGTCCTCCTCTGTGGGCACCACCATGCCCGTCCAAAGACAGCTCCCCAGAACACACTGACCCCCATGACTTTGACCCGAACACACCAAGGGCATAAACTGGATTGACAATTGAAACTGAGGTCACCATGAGAGCAGGGCATGCAAGGCCACATAATTGTTTTTTTCCTTTTGATGATTGATGGAAATGAGGCGGATGACGATGATGCTATGGAGTTCCGTATTGGTCTGAGACTATGTGACAGGGCTGTATTATATGCTTCCTTTCATAATGATATCCCAGCGTTAACTACAGACATGAAATTAGAACTCTCAGAATTGCATCCGTTAAGCGGATGAAGCTCGACTGTGTGGTTACAGTCTTCCCATTGAGCCCATAGCCACTCACTCTGGGTAGGAGTCGGTCCAGGACCGAAAAAACCTTCGCCTTTGATGGGATTCAAACCCTCGACCTTCCAGCCAGTAGTCCGTGATGTCACCACTACATCACAGCGACTGTGTGTGTATGTGTATGTGTTTAAATCTTTCAGTATTTGTTTCCATTTTAATTATTTCAGCACACACCTTTACCCTTTCTTGTATTTACAAGTCAACATGAATCATCCACCCATTGTGTTCAACATTTTCACCACATTTTATTTTCAGAATATGGGAGATTTTCCATGTGCACAAAGGCAATATTTACAGACCAGAAAAATGCCATACATTCAACTAGTTTGCCATTCACCAATACTAGTCGCATGAGCAATTATGTCAACATTTATTTGTGCAAATAAAAGATACAGGCAAATTGGCATGCTCATCCTTTTATTAAACACAACAAGCAAACTTAAGTTACAAATATAGGTCTATAAATGTTTACACACACACACTCTCTCTCACATACATGCATGCGAGCATGCACACACATATTCGCATGCACAAGCACACACACAATAGATACTAATAGTAATATGAACAGACACAGTCGCACACAGACCAACACAAACACAAATATGGGCATGTGCACACTCACACAAATGCAAACCACATGCGCGCGCAGACACACACACAAATAATGATACCAGGAACACTAGCACACTGCGTCACATCCATGATGATCCATGTCAGAGGATGTACATGGTACTCTCAGTTTTGGAACAGAACAAGGCTGACAGCCTGACTGGTCATAGACTTGGACATACACCATGCAGAATATATCCAAAACACCATTTTATTTTCTGCTCCTTACACAGTCACGGTACTGGAGAAAAACTATTTTTCCCAAAAAATATTTGGGCGGTTTAGGAGATGTTGTCTTTTGGCGTGATCTAGGGGTAAGTAAAGAGCCCTTTATGGAAACCAGGGGGCAACTGCTCTTGAAGATGATTCCATTAAACCGTTAAAAGTTGGAGAAAAGGGCATCTCCTCAAGCTTAAATCCCCCTCCAACATTTGTTTTTTTTCTACATTAACTTTTCTCTGAATTCAGAGATGTTGCTAATAAAAGTACCATGCCTGGTACAGTAGATCAAGAACCAAAGGGATTTTTTTAGTTTTTCCTTCAAACAGACTGATCACTACAAATCACAATTTACTGAAAAAACCTCCCGCTGTGGCGATACCGGGGAGTCTTCTGTACAAATAGTTCCTCCACCGTCTGGAAGTTCTGTGATTGTAGTTGTAGCTTCCTCTAATCTGTCTCTCTCTTTGACTCTGCCTTTTTTCTTGCTTTGTGTTATCTACCACCTTTCTGACTTTTTGGCCCATTCTCGTACCTTTTTTCCAAACATAGTTTTCTCCTTTGAGCTCCTCCAAAATCGGAATGCTTCGGCTGAATGCAGCGAGGAGACCAGTGAAAACTGGAAAACAGACACATACGTACCCATTGTGGCCTCATGGCCTGGGAATGCAGAAGAAGAAAAGAACTGGAAAACCTTTGGAAGCTTGTATCACCTTCTGGGTGTAGCTACATTTCTTTCTGTTGACTGCATTAGCAATCATCTGTTCAATTCCAGTAATTATCCAACAACATCGTTTTTCTCCAAGAGTAAGTTGACTCCTGTAAACAGATCCTGGACCCAGCAGTTGAGATGGTCATTCATGGGCATCAGCAGTGTCCCCAGGACAGTTGTCCTCCATGTCCTCGGCATCTGGGACATAACAGAAACAAAAACGACATTGCTTCAACACATGACATTAGCTCAAGAATCACATCACTAATCAAAGTCAGAGACCTCTCCACCCCTAAAAGGCAAACAACTACTATCAGAGCCGCCTACAGCACCTATTTTAGTATTTACCTGCAAGAAAAAAAGTACTGGTACTATGCACTTGGTGCATTCAGGTCAAAGTCATGGGGATCAATATGTTCTGGGGGGGCTGTCGATGGACAGACATAGTGGGGCCCTCACTCTTGCTGGCTCCGCGACTAAGACATTATTGTCGACAGTAGCCCTGGGGATTAGTAGGTGGTAACCTGTGTATGTTAGCTCAGAACAAGCTCCACTGAACTCCACTGAAGCGACTCAGCAGCAGTGCAGTGTCTCCTCTGGTGGTTGCCTCCTGACGACCTAGCATAGATTCGTTCCCATTGGACTGCTAATTATGGATTCTGCGACCTAAGAAACCGGGGTGTGGCTGCTAGTTGGGACTCAGAATAAGTGGCAAGAAAGCAATGCCACTGTATGGGCCAGAAGATGTGAAAGCAATAAAAAAGGAACTGAGGAGAAAAGAAGGCACTTCCTCAAAGGTACTGTAGGGGGACTTGACAGTAGCTGTGCGCCTTTCAGGGATGGAGAGCTCTCTTTGTTGATGTGTCTTGTCCTCTCAAAGCCTTATTGTTTCTGTGCTAACATAGCTGAAGAGATTTAATCACAGGTAGATCTTAATATTCATAAATACAAAGCATCTACAGTAGCGTTAGCAAAATTACACAGTTCAAAACTATCTCTTATAAACCATAAAACTTAATTTTTTCTTTGAAAATAACTAGTTACCACCCTACTCTTGTTTACTTCTCTTCAAATAGGCCACTATATTTAAAACTGTTGAAAATATTTACAAAATAGTGGTCTTGATTAAGAGAAAATAATGCAACTGCTTGAAAACTCATTGACACCCCCCAAAAAACACACACAACAAAAGAACAAACCAACAACAACAAAAACCACACAAAAAACAAGTGATAGTGATAAAGATTATCTTGAGGTAGAAATTAAAATGAAAAAATGCAGAAGACTTACATGAAGGTGATTTCATAAATAATGAAAATACTAAAACAAGAAAGAATCAAAACTGGTCTATGCAAAACTTTAACATACATGTTACTAAAATCATCCCTGAAAGGATAAGAAACCCTGAGAAAATACACACCAGCTTTGTCAGATCATCTTGTTTTAAATACGCAATTTTTCTTTATTTACCACAAACATGAAATTCACCCACAAACTAACATCACAAAAGCAAGCTCAGTCACCACAGCTTTGACTGCAGACCCAAAATAACTTGACATTAAAATTCCAATGTTCAGTTATCCACCAACCATCGTATTTCGTTCCACACCATATGCAGTAACAGTATGTTGTCCGCAGATACAATGTCAGGGCCTCCAACTTTTCCTCATCCTGTACATACATCAAACATAATTATGTGTGCGTGTGCGTGCATGCGTGTGATTGCATACTCTATTTCGATCCTAATCTGTGTACTCCTTCCATTTCTACCGACCTTCCTCCTGTATGTGTGTGTGTGTGTGTGTGTGTGTGTGTGTGTATATGTGTGTGCGTGTATGTGTGTGTATGTGTGTGTGTATGTGTGTGTGTGTATGTGTGTGTGTGTGTGTATGTGTGTGTGTGTGTGTGTGTGCGCACGTGTGTGTGTGTGTGCGTGTGTATGTGTGTGTGTGCGCGTGTGCACGTGTATGTATGGTGTTCTTGCTGGTGATCTATATTTTGTCAATTATTTATTCTATTTATTGCTGCTACTATTTATCTTATTATTTTGTAAACACTTAGGGCTTTTTTAGATTAAGCGCAAAGACATGTTTATTATTTTTATTTATTATTATGTGTGTGCGCACACATGTGTGTGCTTGTGACCTCCAGATAGTGACTTCTATTCCAAAAAGAAATGGGCTACACTTTTTTTTTTAATCGTGAAGATGCCTTGTCAAAAGAACTTTCCTACTCTCTCTGTTGAAAAAAAACCCCAACACTGAAATGCAATATTTAATTTTGATATTATTTCACTTAGGCTTGACATTGAAACACATGTCATCAAAACATTCTGAGAACATGAGAATAGTTCTACTTCTAGGACAGAACATAGAATCTCAGTCATTATATTCCATGAAAGACATGTTAAAATAAGGCCTTATTTTCCTTGAGTAAATCTCAAATAATCATAATTATATTATTTACTCAAGACGAAAAGAAGGCTGGCGCTTGATCATCTATCAGGGATAGGAATTGTCCGCCAAACAGCAAATTTCTGTCGAAAGTACATTTTTTTTCGCCTCCCCCCCCCCTAAATTTAGCCATTCTAATGCTGTTTTAGGCTTCAATTACCAAAAAAGCTTCAGCTTTACCCCCTGGACCCCTACTAGGGGCCTTCTGCGGCCCCCAGAACCCGCTTTTCAGCTCTTTTTTTTTACTTTTCCAATTCCCATACCTGAATCTATATATTATCTCCACATGTAAAAAAAGGTTAGCGCTTGATCAAAATATTGCCAAATTAAATCTGTGCTGGGACATACTGTTAATGACTGTCCCTCCTCCTCCTCCTCTTCCTCCTCCTCCTCCTCCTCTATGTGTTCCTTGTCTTCCTCTGCTGCGTCCTCTCCCTCTGGTTTTTCCTCCAGGTTCCACCAGTTGTGAGGCCAGTAGAAGCTTTCCACCGGCTTGATGTATCCCTGAACACAGTTTGTCAGTATGAGTACATTATTCAATTTATTGTCACATGTCTTTTAAAAAAAAAGAAAAGAACGTTTCTGTGATGAAATGTATCAAAAGTTCAATAGTCAGGCAGTACATACACAGACTGTGAAACACATAACACACTCAAACTAGATTCCCTTCCTTCCAGGTCCTTTATACTCAAATTTACATCGACATTATTTTGGGGCCCCGTTCCTTCTTTGATTGTAACACCTTCACACTTTTTCACTCAAACAAAAGAAGCAAATAAGGTCTCTCACACACACACACACAAAACAAACAAAAAACATACACACAGCATACTGTCACAAATGTTTACTTAAATTTAATCAGGATCACAATGCTGGAGGACAAGACTAAATAGAATAATCATAACAAAAAACCCACCCCAACAACATAATCAAGACAAATACCATATTTTTCGGACTATATAAGCCGACTATATTTCGGACTTGTATAAGGCGCACCTCCTAAATTTTACCCAAATTTCAGATTTTGTTACTATATTTTGTTACTATATTTTGTTACCATTTTGTTAGTCATTTTATAAGGCACAGGGGACTGAATCTGGGGGGAAAGTATCGCCTTATAGTCCGAAAAATACGTAATTAAACATAATATCCAGATAACTAAGAGCAATAAATTAGGAACAATCCAGACAAAAACAACAGAATAACAATACTACTGATAGCAAAAAAATTGCATACCGCATATTCTAGGGCAGCTACCAATGGCGCTTTACAATATCGATATCACTCCACACAAAAATAGTAGAACACTGAAGGCAACAAGCAACTGACTTGCTCCGTGTCCAGATGATGGCAGGCGGTCTGACTGGTCTGCAGGTCCCTGCCCACGGTCTTGGTGGCGAAGCGAGTGCTCATGTGCTGCACGAACGACTCTTTCTGCTTCACCTCCATGCGCTGCCGCTTGACCGCCATGCTGGCCCGCATGGCCTGCATCTCCACCGCCTTGCGCTTGGCCTCGGCCGCTTTGCCCAGACCTCCCCGGTCGGATTTCAGTTCGATGGGCACCGGTTCTATTCGGCCAGTGCCTGCGCAGAGGGTGAAGGTAGCATGAATGATGTATTGTGCTGTACAGTGAGTGTATTCCGTTTGTCTTGACAGATGGCTTTGAAGGTGAACACTCTCCCCGTTTGCTGATAAATGACGACACTGAGAAAGCGATGTTATGTCATACCGTGCATGACCTACTGTAACTGATAATTTAAACTTTATTAGTCCACAACAGAAACAAACAAACAACATTCATAAACAAAATGTACAAGGCCAATCTGTACCTTTTTTTTGTTCTTCTTTTTTTTTGTTGGGGGGGGGAGCTTCCAAAACAAATGCAAGCACACCCTCACAAACTTCAGATATCATCATTGTTCTGATTCAAAATAAACAAGACACTTGTCAGTTGTCACTACCCCATACCCTTTGTTGATGACAGTGACAATGGTAACCACAAAGACATCAGAATATGACAGGCAAGGAGCCAACATGAATACTTTTTGAAGGGTGTCAACTTGTATGCATGTACAGCAAAGCTTAACCCTAGGTACATCACTTTCATTTCAAGGAGTATGTGCCAGAAGGTACTAGCATACCTTTGGGCAAAAAGCAAAACAAACAATCACAAAAGGTGTTAACCTGAAAAGAATTATAGTACCTTCAGTCATTTAACTCATTCAACACTGGCCGATTGCTTCCCTTTACAACCGTTCAACATGAATGTACGCTATAGCGTGCATAGTGTTAAAACATTCACACTTCACAACTCAGCGAAGCCATGCAACCCAAACTGGTATAAAAGTGTTCCTCTACGGTCCCTTAATAGTTTTCAACCAATGAAACCACTTCTAGTCTATTTTTAGGACGGCAATGAATACAAATGACCCTCAATAACAAGGATAGCTTTGAGAGTCAAGGATCCAGCATGAACGCTTTAATTTAAAGAGGCACCACCATGTCCACCCACAACCTACCTGCTCGTAGTGACAATTTAAACACTGATCACTTCTCCATATGGTGCCGAGACATTCTGACTAGCCCAGACATTTGTGAAGTACACAGATGATTGAAAACTCAGAAGGGTTTTCAATGAGGCTTTATACCAAAAATTATCTGCCCCTGTCTCGTACCCTGAGATGTGAATGCCACCTACTTAAGATTATCGCCCTTGCCTGTCATGAAGTAGTAGTATATAGCCACAGAAAAGTATCTGCACCTGACTTATCGCTAGATCAGTAGATGGCATGAGCAGTTCTGGCCTAAAATTATCGCCCTTTCGCTGGCAAGAAGTAGTATAAAGCTCCAAAAGATGGTGTGTTTGACACTCATGAATGAAAAGCTGTCGACAACTCTGAATAGTGAATCACTGTTGGACGAACACTTAAAAGAAGAAGTAAAGATTAATACCAGTCTTCATATACCAATCTAGAAATTATAACATAATGTCAAGGTTTATAATTTAAAGTCACTTTGACTATCATAAGTGTTTTGACATGATAATTTTTTTTAATACACACACAAACTGGCTCATAGTCATACAGTCATACTGATACTCATAGTGGATGTCTACAAAAATTAAAAACAAACAAACAAAACCCAACAAAAACAACATCAACTAAATTTTTATGAGAAAAAAGTGCAAAAAAGCTTACAGCTTTGTATTATAAATCAGCGATAACAACTTACTAAAAGTGACTGATGCGACATTACCTTTCTTGCCGAGGCTCATCCCTGGTTTGTAGCCCATTTTTTGGAGGAGTGAGAACCCTTTGTTGTTTGTGGAGATTGCCGTTGAGAGCCCCTCGGTACGTTTCTCCTGTTCTAGTACTTTCTTCGGCTTGACTTTGTTCTTGTCATTAAATTCTTTCTGCTTCTTCTCTCGCTCAATCTCTTTCGCAGCTTTTGATGAAGATATTAATCCCGGCCTCTTGTCTTCACTGCAAAAACAAGAAATTAAATCATGTGCATTATTAATAACGGTAAGTTTTCCTTATTAACTAGGCTGATCAAGCAATTAATGCTAAAGATGTATCCATACTCAAGAATAATGGGGGTGGGGAACTTTGTGACTGGCTTTTCACTGTGTTGCCGTGGTTGGGGGGTGGGGAGTGTTCACGTGTGCGGTCTCTTTAATGTGTATGTATTTATTGTATTGCATTGTATTTTGTATTCTTTTATATTGACTGCAAGACAAATTTCCTTGCTTTAAATGGGGACAATACATAATTTATTGATTGATTGACTGATTAGAACTTTGATTTAGACAATGGACAGATAAAGGATGATCATGAGATCAACTCAGTGGAATGGTAAAATATATATATATGTACGAATTAAACTAAAGCAAACGGGCGGAAGAGTCAAGGGTGAGAGGTGATGCAAAAGGGTTAAGCTAACTTTGATCTGGAATTTGAAGTCTTGAAATTCTTCAACTGAGGACTTTCTTACCCCAACACTGGCAATAGATCTAGTCTAAAGTCGAAAAAGAACTCAGCCTACCAAATTCACTGTAATTTAGTGTAAATTGTAATTCAAAGACAATTAGTGTACACTAGCAGAGGCTTTTGCTGTTCCACCAAGCCACATAGCTTCTGTATCTGCATTCATTGTTGATAGGGCCACACTGTGGCATGATAATCATCAACGAACTTGGGGAGAGCATGCCCTAATCTAAAGGTTTTATGACCTGGCCATCTAGAGCACATTCAGCATGCAACCTTCATTATGCCAAGTCCAGCTGAAACCTATCTTATTAACAAACTTTGCATCTCTTCTGTACTTTCATGGGGGCCCAATCAAAGATTCATCAACACCCCTTTGGAAAGCACAAATTTTCAACTTATAAATGTCTTCAACCTGGTGCTGTAAACAAGACTCATGGGGGATGGGGATGCCGGTGGGGGGAAGAAAGGAGGATGGAGGGTGGGAGGTGGGGGCAAAGATAATGGGTGGAGGGAGTGGGAGCGGGGAAATAGGGGGGTGGGGTAGAAGGATGCTGTTTACTTCCTGGAGGAGGGTCTTAAATTCCTCCACAGACCCAGCAGAAACTGGATAGTAAAGCAGCATTGTTCTTTCGTGTGTATTGTTCAACAACATTTTTGCTCTCTTGGTTGATGTTGGTCTGATGAGGTGTTTGTTCTCTATGGGCTTGAGATAGTTTTCTTCCTATATGCCTGGGAGGTGGCCTTCCATGATATTGAATAAGAAGGTTAATCTTTGCTGTTTTCTCCTTTATTGCAGTGGAGGGAGGCCAAGGTCATGCAGCATTGCTGCTATGTTACACAGCCTGGGTAGCGGGACTTGTAGTCACGTTTGATAAACATTGCTGCCCTGCATTGAACGCCTTCCAGCTTGTCGATGTCGTTTTGCACATGTGGATCCCAAACTGTGGAGCTATATTCGAGGAGGGACCTGACAAGTGAGACGTATGCAGCTTTTCGACAGGTTTCAGGGCAAAAGCGAAGGTTCCTAATCCTACGCAGCATACCCAGGCTGGCATTTGCTTTCTTGGCAATCTTGTTTATGTCACAGACCAGGACAAATTGTAGCTTAGCTCCACTCCAAGTCCAAGGTACGGGTATATGCAAGATGTGGTTTCCCAGCAGGTAGATGTATGACTTGTGGCATATTAGGTATTAGGTACTTTATAGTCACAGAGGCGTCTCTGTGAAATTCGGGTTGCTCCCACCTGGAGAGCGCGTCGCAGCCGGAGGCGCGCCACCCAATTTTTTTTGCATGCGAGTTTTGTCACTGATGAGGGGGGGGGGGGGGGGGGGGGTTAAATTTTTACCAAATGACAACTTTTTCATTGCCACTGGGTTTAACGTATGCTAAGTGCATGGGCACACGGGACCTCGGTTTATCGTCTCGTCCGAAAGACTCCACGTTCAGACCGTTAAGGCCTAGTGCAGAATGAGAGGAAAAAATCCCCTGTACCCAGGTTCGAACTCGGGTTTACTTGACACGAAGCGAACGCGATACCACTGTGCCACTCTACACTCATGATGTAACACTTCTTGGCTTGAACCTCATGCCACATTCTTCAGCCCAGGCTTCCAGTTTCCTCAGGTTTCGTCTTGCAGGGCTATGTGGTCTGCCTGTGTCCTTATTTCTCGGTAGAGCAGGCAGTCATCTGCAAAGAGTCTGACTCTGGATGAAACGGAGGCTGGCAGGTTGTTAATGTGACATAAGAACAACAGGGGTCCAAGAACAGTGCCCTGGGGCACACCAGAGTCTACGTCCACTTGGCCAGATGCCTTTCCGTCCACCACCACCTTTATAATCATATGCCGTTGGGTGAGGAAGGTGGTGATCCTCTGGTAGAGTGGGCCTCTGATACCGTAGCTGTCCAGTTTCTCCAGGAGCTTTGAGTAGGGCACCATATCAAAAGTCTTAGAAAAATCTAATATTGCTATACATGTTTGTTTGCACATCCTTCTCAAAGCACTGGCATAATAATAAGCTCAGCTCAATATAGAATTTTTTTCTTGTGAGAACAATGGCGGATAGGAACCAGCTGACTGACACCTCCATCACAGCAGGCCCCACCAGAGCAACATCAGAGCCAGGCAGTATATCGATGGAGCCTGCCACAATCATACAACTTACAAGACTATAATTAGGGAATAAGAGCCATAGGTCAAAGTAGTGGTAAGTAATAGAGGGCAGAAGCTGTGCTGGTTGAGGTTCATCCACAGTCAGCGTCTTGCTAGCTGGAATGGTCCTGTATGGATATAGCAAAATAAAGGCCCTAGACTGTCAGTAATAACAGTAGAGATAATTAATTTTAATATTTTTATTTTCAATTCACAGAGCACTCTCCCAGTTCCAGTCCATAGCCTTATGGGGCTCCATCAACATACCAACCAGAACCAGACAAAATGTTGCTTCCTTCCTTTCTAATTTCTTCCAACTGAAATGATCAAGCGACCACAATCATTAGCTGATTATTCTGTCACTGTAAATTCAAGGGGATCTACAGAAAATATGCGCGGAATAATTCAGCCCTAATCTATATAGATAGAAGAAGATGAAGAAGAAGAAAAGAGAGTGGTGGGGTGGGGAAGAGAATAGGTAGATAATTACCACCACCCTAAGCTACATCAGTACATGACCCAGCCAGTCAGGGACTTTTCAGCGAACACCAAATATGATGCTGAATTGGACAGGAACCACCTAAGCTACTGAAGGGGAGGTGGGGGGGAAGGGGGGAGGGAGAAGCGTAGTATGGTTATTGAGAGGCAGTTGCCCTAGACACAAAGGTGTCCAGAGTCTCTGCCTCAACAGCCTGTTGGGAGAGGTCATTCAATAATTTCAATGCTTTGATGATTTGGGGTAGGAAACTGGCCTGCTGGTACTTTGTCTTGCAGAAGATGAGGGCCAGTTGTTTGCTGGTGTTCAGGTGCTGGAGAGAGTTTAAGCCTCTTCATTGACACTAGATCTTTCTGCAATTTGAACAGCATTGCTACTTTTGCTCTTTCTCGACGATGTTGCTTCTCAATCTCAGCGAACATTTTCAATGAGAACATTTTGTGAGGGTTGCAAAACCTTTGCATTATCAAGTTATTTTCAAAGAGAGAATTTGGTGGTGGTAGGGAAGAGTCGGGTGGGGGTGGGGGCAAACTAGACTAATGTCTACATCTTTGCCTTTTTCTTTCACCACTGTCCACTCATTGAATGTTTTCTTCTTCTTCTTCTGTGGTGGTGACCAACTTCTTTATATAGAAGTAATTGTACACACTTTAGGGGGTGACCATAGAAAAAGAATCAGAAGAGAGATAGGAAGAAAAAGTGAATACACATACAAACTATCAGATTGACTTAGAATCAATAGGAAAAATCAAGCAAAGGAAACTCTGGGTGGGAAGGGGAAAACTACAGGGAGCTGCCGGCAGCTACTAATTTTCACGTTCACCCCCAGCAAGCTGGGAACTAGCCGACCCTAGACACTCCATAAGGCAATGCCCAAGCCCCAACGAAAAAGAGACAGAACAAACAGATCCCTAACTACTGGGGTAAAAATAATGTCCATTGAATGTCCACTGGCACTACTAGTACTAGTGATCCCAGTACGAGTATGATGAGCATAATGTCTCGTAACCCAATCGGTTTGCGAGTGCGCTGGTTCAGACCCAGCTCCGTTCGCGGTGTTGTGTCCTTGGGAAAGATACTTTACTCCTATTTCCTGGTCCTTCGGATGAGACCTTAAACCGAGGTCCTGTGTGCGACAAACGCACAAGATCTTGAGCACACGTTAAAAAAAACATTCCACTATCCCACTATTTATTTTTTATCAATGATTTACCTGATTGTGTAGAATCATCTTGTAAAATGTTTGCTAATGATACAAAACTTTTAAAAAAGTCTTGCAACAGTAGTACATTAAAGAAGGATCTAAATAAATTGCAAGTTTGGACCAATTATTTTAATACAGACAAGTGTAAAGTTATGCATATTGGTAAATCTAACCCTAACGTTGAATATGAAATGACAAAGGACAACAAGTATATGCTCATTAAAAACATGTGATCATGAAAAAGATATTGGGGTAACATTTGACAAAGATATGTCTTTTAATACACATATTCAGAATTGTATTGGTAAAGCCTGTCAAATGATTCGTGTGATCAAAAGGACATTTTTAAACATTGACTGCGATATTTTCATTAAATTATATAAATCATTAGTAAGACCACATCTAGAATATGGTAACATCATATGGTCTCCAATGACAATGTTCAAGTACCAATCTAAAGCTATTGAAAAAGTTCAGCGCAGAGCCACTAGACTTGTTAAACTCACTTAAAGAGTGCAAAGATATGAGTTATGAAGAAAGACTGGTGTATCTAAATTTGCATTCACTGAAAGGCAGGAGAACTAGTACTGAGTAGTAGAGGAGATCTTATTGAAGCGTATAAGATATTCAATGGTCATGTCGGTCTATCATGGGATAAATTCTTTTGTGCACCACAATACAATTTGACTAGAATTAAGAAACCCTTATCGGCTTATGGCAGGTCTTTATTAAACATTTCAACACTAACATCAGAAAAAATTGCTTCAGCAATAGAGTTTCGGTAAAGGTCAAGATGTGCCACCCCCCCTACATTTCTCGGTTAATTGTATTTTTCCGTTATTGCCTTTCTTACCATACATAATGATAAAGCTGTATTTTAGGAACATTTTCACCAAATTATCTTTTTGGAATACTAACCCCAACCCTAGCCCTACCCCCCACCCTATAAGACGGAAAAACGCAACGAACCACAACTGTGACAAATCGCGGTGTACTGCAGTACATAGTGGGGGGTAGGGTTAGGTTTAGGGCTAGGGTTAGTATTCCAAAAAGGTTATTAGCTAAAAAATGTTCCTAAAATACAGCTTTATGTATGGTAAGAAAGGCAAAAACGGAAAAAATAGAGTTAACCAAGAAATGCAGGGGGAGTGGCACATCTTTACCTTTACCAGAGTTTCTAAAAATCTGGAATGATTTACCTAAGGAACTAAAACGTGCACCCAATACTATTACTAACTTATTCAAAAATCGTCTCGACAAATCTCCAAATTATTTAATGCTATTTTAGTATTTAGATGCTTTGATGAGTAATTGTTATTGTAGGAATTTTGTTACCGTAAAAACCTTGAGCTTCATTATACTGTTATCTTCTTCTTCTTCTGTGGTGGTGGCCAGCTTCTTTAGAAGTAAATGCACACACTTTAGGGGGTGACCAAAGAAAAAGAAGCAGAAGAGAGAGAAAAGAAAAGCAAAGACAGAAATCAGCTATCACACATAGTCTACTTAAATTTACTTGGGTCCAGTAGAAAAATACAAGAATACTGTTTATAAAGATGGGACTATCTAAAAAGCTTGACGGCTTGCTTTGTCCCTATCTACTAGGGCCTACTACTACTACATATTCAGTGGGTGTAATTGTGCTGGTGGAAAGGATCCCCTTGATCTACCATCCTTGAAATACAGAAGAATTCGTGGTGACCTAATTAATGTATATAAAATTCTTAATGGTCCTGACAATACTAACAAAAGTTTGTTTCAGATTTCAAATTTTTCCAAGACTAGAAATCATGAATTAAAAATACTAACACAGTATAGTAGAACTAACATCAGGAGACACTTTTTCAGTAACAGAGTGACTAACTATTGGAACGCACTTCCTGCTCAGACAAAACTTGCACCTGATACTAACAAATTCAAAAACCTCCTGGACAAAGACCCAAACCTTGGTAAATTAAAATACCAGTATGACGAATAGTCTACCAAAACCGTCACAGCTGAGAGGAAAAGGAAAAAAAGAAAGAAAAAAAAGAAAAGACGCTTGAGAGGCCGCGAGGCCTAGTCGTCTTTATCTACCTGACCTGACCTGACCTGACCCCTTCTTCTTCGTTTGATCTTCCACCTTCATCATACTGAAGATAAACACGAACTCACAAAGCATTCATCCTGTGCGCCAATACTGCAATAGCAGTCTAAACGAAGACGTTGGGCGCGGGGCATGATAAACACCCCCAACCGAAAAGAAAGAAAGAAAGAAAGATTAAGTCCGTCGTATTAATTTAAGATGTCTTTAATTTGTTTAAATTTTTATCAATGTTTTTTCTGACCAGCCCTGGAAGTGGAAGTGTAACTAGAACTCAGCAACAACTTACCACTTTAGCAAAAAGGCATCTGACATATAATCATCTTCATCATCGCTGGGTTGAGCCATAATTTAGAAGGTGTAGTGTACTCTTTTACTTTCAGAAGAGCTAGTGATAGCACCATAGATTACACTGGAAACACTTTGATGCAAGAAGAATCACAGCTTCAAAGGGACATCAATCTGTTTGTTTTGGAACTAGGTCAGTGGCCCTAATAACATGGAATTTGCTGAAAAGAAGATTATGTTCAGTAATTTTATTTGTTTTGTGTTTGATAAATATTTTATATAAAGAAACATATTTACAGAAGACACTTTTACTGATTATTTTAAACAATATCTTATTTGTAAACAATTAAATCACATTACTTTCTTTTCGGTTCTTTATCCGAGGAGAGGCAAAGTGTGTCGAGCACATGTGAAAAGGGTCATTTCGGCTTCTGCTGTCGGTTGGTGCAGACGACACGGAGCGAGAATGGTGCAGACAAAGTGAGCGTGTTTGATGATGCAAGGCTTCAGTCTGTGATCGGCTGATCAGTGCATGCATAGGTCATGCCTGGAGAGTTCAGCAAGTACTCATGACGATCTTGATTTATAGTTTAATTGACAAAGAAAGATACAAAAACATTAGTTTCGTTTTGTTCAACCATGAACTGCTTTTTGCACAAAACAGAAAAAAAGTGACGCGCGTGTGTGTCCTGGCACTGCATTGTGACCTTCGTTTTTTTGTGTTTTTTCCATATATCGGCAATTATCTTCAATCTGTTGAAGTTGGCCGATTGACGGGAAGAAGAAGTGTGTGCGCTCGGGATGTAACAAAACAAAAAAACTACAAACCCCCCCCACCAAAAACCCCCGAAGAGGGACAAAAAGAAAACAAACAAACATACAAATGATTCAAAATGAACGAGAAAAAAATTGGTAGCTTTTATTCAGTAACAGCAACAACAAAACTGATCAGTATCATATCATATCATGGCACTATAGGCTTTTCAGCCTTTTGCCCTCAAGATTGATTCTATTTCAAGTATTTGTTGTATCAGCATTACCGATTGACTACTTAAGGCAGTCGTGCTTTATTTGTCTAATTTGTTTAAATTTACTGAATACACAATATTCAAATTAATTAATATATCAATTAATATAAAGAATGCAAAATTTGAAAACAATAATTAAAAGTTTTGATGAATGAACAAAGCCATTCCTAAAATTGTAAAAATAAAAATTCGGTAAAGGTAAAGATGTGCCACCCCCCCCCCCCCCCCCCCCCTGCATTTCTCGGTTAATTGCAATTTTCAGTTTTTGCCTTTCTTACCAAACATAAAGCTGTATTTTATGAACCTTTTTAGCTAATAACCTTTTTGGAATACTAACCCTAACCCTAACCCTACCCCCCCCCCCCCCCCCCTATAAGACGGGAAAACGCAATGAACCATGACTGTGACAAATGGCGCAGTGTACTGCAATACATAGGGGGGGGGGGGGGGTCCTATTAGATAATGGCCTAGGGTTAGGGATAGGGTTAGTATTCCAAAAAGGTTATTAGCTAAAAATGTTCCTAAAATACAGCTTTATGTTTGGTAAGAAAGGCAAAAACGGGAAAATGGAATTAACCGAGAAATGCAGGGGGTGGTGGCACATCTTGACCTTTACCAAAAATTCTTGTTGATTAGTTTTAGTTTAACTTTAAGGACACAAACCACTCAAAAATAAGTAACAAGTCAAATTCACTGAGAAGGGGCCTAAAACTGTTAAAGGGCTGCGAGGCCTATAAATAGTCCTATACCTACCTACCTGCCTATTTATATCGAAGGAGAGAGTGAGATTATCGTCCAATTGATCGCAGATCCTTATGGACGTTCTTCTTGAAGACTGGGCTGTCTTCTCGCAAAATGAAAAAAAAAGGAGAGTAATATTTATATCGATGATTCTATTAGTATTATTACATGAATCAGGTGATAAATTGTATGTGGAGATATGATTTATTTAATTATTAGAGTTAAAAGACGAGATAAAAAAAAAGTTTTGAAGTCAGTATCTGAATATGACCGACTTTTTGTTCAGTTAGAAATCTTTAAATCGTGATTAAAATAAATGTATGGTGGTGTTTTTTTAAGGTGTTTTTTTATAGAACAATTTAAAAGATTTGCTGTAAATAAATTAAATTCAGTTTCACACTGATTTCAGTTATTTAAATTTACCAGAATCTGAACTTCATTTTTTTTTTAATAAAAAAAAAAATCAACCTCAAGTGGTTCGGGGCGTTTGGAAATTGGTTGTTCTATCCCGGAAAGGATAGGGAATCTTGAAAACAGCATGGTGATGCTATATTGTTTTCAAAGGCAATGTAATCATTTTACAATGCTTATCAGACTCAAACTGTCTATCTATCATTTTAACTGTCTCTGTCTCGTTATCCCTCTCTTGCGTTGCCTCCCTGAATCCTCCAACAGGGCTCTGCCCTGGTACCCTGCTGGGACCCTGGATAGCCCTGGAGCCCTGCCTTTGAGTTGTTTTCATTTTGGGGAGGCGCACCCATGAAGTTGTCAACAGCTTTTGATGAAAGTTTGTGGACTGTAAAGTGTTGTTGTTTGTGGTTTCTTTTTGTTTGTTTGTTTGCTTTTGTTCTATTGCTCTGGAAGAGCCAGGACTTTTTGTCTTCTTGTTTTTTTGGGTTTCTGGACAATTTGTCCTACCACATTTCCAGCCATGGTGCGTCACTGAGACAATGAATGTAGGAACAGATCAAATCATCAATATAAATTAAATATCAGTCCTGAAAAAAAAAGCTGTACTTTTAATAGTTTTATACTGGTCAACTGTTATCTCAATATAACTGCTTCAGTCTAGCTATCTTGTAGAAAACTCCTTTGTAGCCTTGCATTCTGTACACTTTGTGTGGTCATATAGGTATTTATAACTTGACATGTTATCAATGGTGATAACTGGAGTTAATTTATGCAATATGCATCATCATTGTAATCATGCTTGCTCGTGCCACTTGCGATTATGGGCCATGTCATTCAGTGCAATAATCATGTTACATGATCCATGAAAATGTCACATCTAGCAATGTTTGATTTATAGTGATTTATGTCAAGTCAACACGGAAAAGGTATTTTTTTTACCAAAGTATCCTTAGAGGTTTTGACGTAAGTCAGATTAATAAAAACAAAACAAAAGCCCAACAACAAAAAACACAAACAAACAAACAACACATACAGTGATACACACTTTTGCTATGCAGTCAACAAGAGGTTCTAGGACAAGTACCCCCCGGACAACTACCCCTGGACAGTCACCCCCTGGACAACTACCCCCCTAGGACAACTACCCCCCAGACAAGTCCCCCCCTGAAAACATATATGTATGTTTTCAGGGGGGGACTTGTATAGTCAAATAAAAAAGTGAACAAATTAACATAGTTTTTTTTTACTTGTAGAGTGGAATCCGCTTAATCGGCCACTTTTGGGACCAGGAAAAATATGGCTGATAAAGCGAATCGGACGATAAAACGAACATCGAGATACTGTATGACGCAATTATGCAAGTCAAAAGCAGTGACGTCAAAATTAAATGTTGCAGTTCAAATTCAAATTCTTTCCCTTTTTGTGGTGTGTGTGTGTGTTTATTAATCCTACAACTTGACAGAAGCACGAGTAAAAGACAATGATTTTGTTTTCTTGAGTGATTTTAACGCCATGCAGGGTCTTTCAATTGACAACAGCTCACCTTCCAACTTCACACTCAACCATGTAATCGTCAAAAGCGTGTTGTCAGTTTGTCTGCCTCTGTTGTTCTCCCTCTCAAAAAGGGGTAAAGAGGAAAAATTAGAGAGAAAAAGTGGCCAATAAAGCGAAATTGAAGATTTCAGTTTTGGCTGTAAAAACAAACAAAATAACACATGCTTAAGAAGAAAAATTTCCGTTCCAGAGGAAATTGGCCGATTAAGCGGCTTTGGCCGATTATCCGATGGCCAATTAAACGGATTCCACTGTATATTATATTTTATTTTACATTTCATGGACTAATTTCTATATACAAGGCAATTATATACCAGCAATTATATACAAGGCAAAATGTTCTTCATATAACTTTTATAAGCTGCATATGTATACTGGGTGCAATACCTCGTAGAAAGTCCAAGATAGGGCGGTTGCCATAGTCGGCCACAACTCTAACTGAGCGCTCGGTGGTGGCCTTGTATTTGCCGCGTTGTGGTGGAGCCGCTTGTCCAGCTAGTATCTGGGGTGGGGGTGGGGGGTAGTAAAAACTGTTGTCCTGATACTGTGTGTGTGTGTTTGAGAGAGAGAGAGTGTGCGTGTGCGTGTGGGTCCAATTTATTTAACAATAATGTTTAAAAAATAATGGGGGGGGGGGGGGTACTTGTCCAGGGGGTAGATGTCCTAGGGGGGTACTTGTCCTGATACCCAACAAGCATGCACGTTCAAATGACTTGCCCAATGAAATCTCTAATCTTTATCTCAAGACAGCTAATTAATCAAATGATAAGTATGAATATTAATGATAGCTAATGCAGAGATAGACCTCATATTAATCCCCCACTGATCATCGGACCTGAGCAATCGGCCAACAACAGCAGACCTCATGTATACCAATTTCTAAGCACTTTACAATCGCTATGTCCAGTGTAGAGTGGCACAGTGGTAGCGTGTTCGCCTTGTGTCAAGTAAACCCAAGTTTGAGCCTGGGTACAGGGGATTTTTCCTCTCTCTTTACGTTAGGCCTTACGGTCTGAAAGTGGAGTCTTTCGGATGAGACGATAAACCAAGGACCTGTGTGCCCATGCACTTAGCACATGTTAAACCCAGTGGCAACAAAAAAGTTGTCATTTGGTCAGAATTTAACACACACACACACTCCCTTCCTTCCTCATCAGTCACACAAAAATCGCATGCAATTAATTTTTTTTATTTTAATGGGTCGCAATGCGCTCTCCAGGTGGGAGCAACCCAAATTTCACAGACGCTTCTGTGGCTATAAAGTACCCTAATACATAAAAAAAAAGTGGGCTGCTTTACCAAGCTAGATTTTGAAAAAATCATGGCCAGTGTGCTGATCAGTTGCTTCCAAATTTTGTAATTTATTCAACTCGTATATATTTTTTTGAATTTTATTGTTGTACTTTCCTTTTTAAAAAATGTATGTACCCTACTTTGTTTTCTAAACATCAATTTGAGCTATTCCAAACTTGAACTGAAGCATGTTTGCACCGTTCATTCCCATTAGCATCAATATCCAACTTTTATTAAACATGGAATGAGGTTTAATAACTCTAGAAAATCATTTGCATAACTGCTGCAGAACCCTCGCATGAAAGTGTCGATGTGATCCACATGGCGTAGTTTCTGTGATTCTGAAAGAGTGAAATGAGTGTACCCGGTAGTTGTAGAAATTAAACATTTTAATCAAATATATATATGTTAAGCTATGTGTGACTTTGCTTTCTAATACAATCTCTCCTCTGTGTGTGTATGTGCATGCGTGTGGGTGTTTTTTTCAGATTTCGTTTTGATTTGGTTTTCTTCAAGCGATTTTGGAAGCTGTGCTCATGGATGTTTCCATCTGTCTGCAGCAGGGCTGCACTGCTGACCTTTTTCCTTCTCCTGTTGTGTCTTTTAGGTAACATTTACAATGATTGTTTTACTTCAGTCCTATGTGTCAGTTTGTTTATCTTTTGTTGTTGTTGCAAGATAGCTGGTCTAAGTGTCAATCTGGTACAAATTAATGCATTAACATGCAACATTGTAAATCACAGTGATTTTTACTTGGACTTAATAATAATAATAATGGCAATTTATGACGCACTTACCTCCCGATAAAACCAGGAGCCCAAGGCGTTTACAATGACAAATAGTTAAAAGTTAAAAGTAGTAATAAAAGACTTCATATAAGCGTCATAAAATATTTACATAGCACTCAATTCATAAATCGACACATGCACATGCACACACAAACATAACCAAATGTCTACGCATCCTCCCATTTGTACAGAGAAAACCACACCTATAAACACCTAATACATGCGCACGTGCATACGCGCAAATACATCACACACACAAACGTAGTCCCTCATTTCCCTCACCCCTCGTCTCACCCCCCCCCATACCACTCACGCCCCGCCCCCCACCCCCCACACACAACCCTCCCTCCCCACATACACAACACACTCACACACATAATTCACACACACACACAGACGCACACACACTGGCATGAACACACACACATACACAAGTCATGCAAGGTGCCCAGTCATACACAAAAATAAGAAAGGGGCCAACGCCAATAGGAGCATACTTTTCAGGGATTTCAGTTACACTAGAAGGTAGTTGTGATAAGCTTTTCTGAAAACCAATTTACTACTGTTTGACAAAAGGAAATATGTGTATTAATTTTGTTTGATAAATGCAGGCTCGGACCACCACCACCACCAAGAAAAAAGAATAAAGACAGAAAGAAAAAAAGTATTTAATTAAAAATGTCAATTTGCAGTTGATAAATGTTTTTAATTTCCTGTTAGTGTCAGTGTTCAACCCCAATCGCCAGTCCAGTATAGTAGTGTTCATGCATTTGACAAATCATCTTTCAGAACAAGTGCTGATCTACCACATAGGGCTGATCGCCAGCCAGTATTACAAGATACTGGGCGACAAGGACAGAAAGGTGTTCACCTCGCACACCATTACGTCTGTTCTGCTCATACTGGCAGAAGCTCTGGTGAGTGACTGGTGGTTACCAGCCGCGAAGCGAAGAGCTGGTAATGTTTGCGATGATGTCTGTCTGTCTGTTCCTGACTACATTTGTATGTTATCATAACATTTGAACGGAGGGATCTAGGATTCTCAAACTTTTCATGTGCATAGGTAGTTTGGATATCCAGGCCAAGGTTGAACGTGAAGGTCATTGGTCAAAGGTCACTGGAGCAGATAATGCGCGGGGCAAAAAATTGTACTGCGCTATGCAGAGCAGAAAATGTGCAGCGCGGCTGGCGGTCTAGCATCTTCATGGTCTGGTTTATAACTGTTGTATGGGCAGAAACACTTGAGTCACTTATAAGAATTGATTTTAAAAAAATAATGCTGCCGTGTGTATATTCATAGAGGTTTTGGTGATTACACATAGAGACAATCGTTTAATACATGGTTTGCAAATAAAATGAAAATACGGTACCTGTGATGACACAAGTATTTAAACACATCTAATATATTTTGACTTTAAAGAACAAAAAAACCCACCCCACCGCATATTGTGCTGACATAATTTCCATTTTTGTATGAATGATCATTTTATGATGAGTGAGACTTGTGCCTATGTTTTAATATTTGATGGTAAATCTCACTAAGAAATCAATGCAGACCTTCAAAAAACAGCTTTACTCGACTTCATCAAATTGTATTAAAACTTAACAACATAGCTTCAAATTATGCAAAATCAATAGGGGAAAAAAGTTCCCACATGTTGATGAATTTACTTATTTTAAGGGGGCCAAAAAACTTTAATGCCTCCTTGTTAAATGTTTGGCATTGCTGTCAAACTTTTTTGAAAACAAACCGAAACAAACATTGCTGCCCGTTTCATAAATTGCATTCTGAGAGTTGTACACACTTATATGACTTTTTATTGATGCTAACTATTAATTATTATTTTGCATTCTGAGAGTTGTACACACTCATATGACTTTTTATTGATGATAACTATTAATAATTATTTTGCATTCTGAGAGTTGTACACACTTATATGACTTTTTATTGATGATAACTATTAATTATTATTTTGCATTCTGAGAGTTGTGCACACTTATATGACTTTTTATTGATGATAACTATTAATTATTATTTTGCATTCTGAGAGTTGTACACACTCATATGACTTTTTATTGATGATAACTATTAATTATTATTTTGCATTCTGAGAATTGTACACACTTATATGACTTTTTATTGATGATAACTATTAATAATTATTTTGCATTCTGAGAGTTGTACACACTCATATGACTTTTTATTGATGATAACTATTAATAATTATCTTGCATTCTGAGAGACATTGTAATCCTTATGACTTTTTGTTAATAACAATAGCAGTGCTTATCTATTGTGGAGTGCTGGATCTCCTCTGTCGCAGATAAAAAGCCTGATAACGTACACATCGTCAATGCTGTACCTGACCTGGCGGCAGACACTGTGCAGAAGGCTGCATTGTCTGTACTTCTCCGGCATTCTCTATTACCACGTCAATGTGACCGACAAAACTGTGGATAATCCGTGAGTATACTGCAGATGTGCTTATGGTAGTCACCTGCTTGCATTTTTATTTCTATGCAATTTTGTAAATCTAAGTTCTTTTTCCCCCTTTTTTTTTTTTAGGAGATCAGAGTTTTGTCCTATGAGGCCACCTCATAGGAAGCAACAATCTTTTTCCCCAGTTAATAATTGAATCATATTAATAGAATAATACACTATGCATGGATGAGAAAAGTACATTTTGTGAAATTTGAAAGCTTGAGTTCTTATACAATATCTAGGAATTTAAAAAAAAGTACTTTATGGGGAATTGAAAAGCTGGAGTTCTAGGATTAAAATAAAAACAAAAACTAACCCTACATGAAACACTCCTGCATCTACCGACTTATTCATTTAATTTCCTAAGTGGGGTATGACATTTAAAAAAAAAAAAATATTAAGTAATAATAATATCAATATTAATTTATCCCACCCCCACCCCTTTTCTCTCTCTCTCTTTCTGTTTGACATAGGTGCGTGCACACACACGCACATGCAAGCACATGCACACAACAACAAAAGACACCCCAAACACCCAAGCATGTTCTGATGCCCCTAGTTTGCACGCAATCGAATAATGGGTCATTTGTGTGTATGCCTCTGACATAGTATCTTATCACTGTTGACCTCTGTTGACAAATCACAATCAATGTCAACGACCCGGCGAGCTGTCCTCACAGGCGTTTGTTGATGGAAACACTGATTGATGAGAGTGACTGCCTTTGATTCAATTCTGGACCTGCATGTCATGCTCTCATGATGTGTGTACGAATGCCTGTCTGTCGTTTCCAACAATGACTGCCAGACAGCAGAGGGGGCAGCTGCTATTCCAGAGGGCTGGGCTAGCTTTTGTTTATTGGAGAAGCCTTGCCCAGGGTACATGCCCACTCAGCCAAACCGATTTGAGGACAGTTGGCGTTGGGAAAGGTCCGGTCCCCTAAGGCCAAACCAGCCCCTTTTGTCCGCAGCACACAGTGGTGCAAATGCCTCCTGGCTAGAGAGTCATAGTCTTCCACGAAAGACTAATATTCTAATACTGTGGAAAATAAAATTTTTGCCTTTGACTAAGTAATTGAGAGATGTACCCAAAAATTATTTTCCACAAATACACTATGCATGGATGAGAAAAGTACATTTTGTGAAATTTGAAAGCTTGAGTTCAATATCTAGGGATTTAAAAAAAAAGTACTTTATGGGAAATTGAAAAGCTGGAGTTCTAGAATTAAAATAAAAACAAAAACCAACCCTACATGAAGCACTCCTGCATCTACCGACTTATTCATTTAATTTCCTAAGTGGGGTATGACAATTTATTTTTCAATATTAAGTAATAATAATATCAATATTAATTTCTCCCACCCCCCACCCCTTTTCTCTCTCTCTTTCTTTCTCTTTGACATAGGTGCGTGCACACACACGCACATACACACACACACATGCTAAAGGGCTTGTTGAATTATGGCATTTTTCAGGGATCAGCGAATCACGCAGGATGTTAATCGACTGTCGGACACTTTCAGCAAAGTGTTTGTCCCCATCATCATATCTCCCTTCACCATCGCGTATTACATGTACCAGGCGTCAGACGCGTAAGTTTTATGATACACTCGTTTGTGTTTTGTTCATTTTGATATTCTGCCATATAATTTAACTCATTTATGAACAAGAAAAATTCAGTCACAAATCACACAGAAAACGGGCACATTATTCATGTTTACCTGTACATGTTTTGATCTGAATTTGGAATTTGGTATTTTGTAAAACTCATCATATATTATACTTGTATTCCTTTTACAAATTGTGTTCTTCTTCTTCCATGAAGAATTCTTCCTTTTACAAAATGTGTTGCACTTATTCATTGGCCACAATTGAAGAAAATCGGAAATGTTTTAAACTGTGAATGCTCAAGACTAACAATTATTTGTTACTTTTTAAAATTGTGTGTATGTGTTTACGCTTTCCGTGTAAAATTTTGTCAACTGTTTGTTCATAATGTTCTTTTGCTTTATAACATTTATTTGTCGGTATCAAGTTGTTGTTTTTTCATCTTTTTTTCCCCCTCCAGAACTGGTGCCATCGGTCCAGTAAGTGTGCTGATCTTCTTCATGATCTTCACCATCATCAACAAGTTCCTGATGACGCCTGTCATCCATTACGTGTTCCAGCAAGAGAGCAGGGAGGGTGACTTTAGGTGAGTCCCAGTTTTATATTATCATCCCGTCATTTTGATTATCGTCCTATTCTTTCATTCTGTTATTTTGTGTGTATGCACAAGCCGTTTGTTTCTTATCACTGTTTACGCATAAATTAAATCTTCAGCTCTGGTCAAGAATTGGTCGGGTGTGATTTACAAGACTGCTGATGGTGGACTTAAATATTATTTGGGAGGACTTTTTGATGTCAAGGGATGTTTTTTCTTCTGAGTTACACAAACTTCGTGTTAACTGAATCAAACTCCGAGCTGTTTACGACAAAAAGTTAGTGTTCATGAAAACAAATGATCTCATTTTAATGAATATCATAAATTCATATTCTGTAAAACTTTTACTTGTTGCTAGTTGACCATTTGGCAATTACCACATGAATTTGGTACACTGTTGAAGTAATAGGTTTTTAATGATCAGAGTACTATTTCAGTATGCTCCTTGTTTAACTAGATTAACCCTTATTGGCTAAGGAAGACTGGCCTTCAAATTCTAAAACTTGGCTGAGTTGAAAGGGATAAGACAGTTGCTATATTGTCTGCTTAATCTTGCTTTAAAACCCTTTCGCCACCAAAGTTGCCTTTTGGCACCACAATGTCTTAACACCAATGTCACTAAAAGACATCAAATCAGGGTCTGTTAGCCAATGACCTTATGTTCTTGATCTTGTGAAGTAAGGATAGACCTGTGATAGAGGAATCTTCAATATTGCAGACAGAATATATTTTTTTTACCCAAATGAATTTAGTGGACATTTTTGGCTGAAAAATGGCTGGCAGTGAAAGGGGCACCGTGGCTCAGTTGGTTAGAGTCGCTGCTCGTAATCCAACGGGTCGCGATGCTCTGGTTCGAACCCAGTTCCATCCGCGGTGTTGTGCTCTTGGGAAAGACACTTTACTCCTATTTCCTAGTCCTTTGGATGAGACTAAAAACCGAGGTTCCAAGATCTTGTGCACACGTTGAAGCCCATTTAATTATTTCATAGGAGTATACCTTGTGCGGTGGAATGGATGACACGAACTCACATAGCATGCATCCTGTGCGGCAATAGCAGTCTAAATGAAGACTTTGGGTGTGGGGCAGGATAAACATCCCTAATCAGAAGAAGAACAAACAGCTATTGATGCATTGCAAGTCACATTGCAGCTTCCTTAAAAGAAGTAGAAGAAGACGGTGCTACAAAGACCCCAAGCAAACAAAGAAGAGGACAGTGGTGAACTCCGTGTGGCAGTGGTGTGGTGTGTGTGTGAGGCAGGTTCAAGCACATGCAGATGAGGGTGTACGCGGAGTCTGCAGCCTTCTGCAAGGTGGAGGAAGCCTAAACCAACCAGAAGCTGAACTGTGTGTGGCAGTGGTGTGGTGTGTGTGTGAGGCAGGTTCAAGCACATGCAGATGAGGGTGTACGCGGAGTCTGCAGCCTTTTGCAAGGTGGAGGAAGCCTAGACCAACCAGAAGCTGAACTGTGTGTGGCAGTGGTGTGTGTGTGAGGCAGGTTCAAGCACATGCAGATGAGGGTGTACGCGGAGTCTGCAGCCTTCTACAAGGCGGGCAAGGTGGAGGAAGCCTAGACCAACCAGAAGCTGAACTGTGTGTGGCAGTGGTGTGGTGTGTGTGTGAGGCAGGTTCAAGCACATGCAGATGAGGGTGTACGCGGAGTCTGCAGCCTTCTACAAGGCGGGCAAAGTGGAGGAAGCCAAGACCAACCAGAAGCTGAACCAGCTGATCCGCACGCAGAAAAGGCTGGTCCACTGGGAGCTGGCGCTCAACTGTGAGCAATCAATCCATTTCCTCCCCCGTGGGGATAACAGGGGGATCTTTCAGTACAAATAGTTCCCCCACCTTCTGAAAGTTCTGTGCTAGCAACTTCCTTTAATCTATCACTCTCTTTGACTCTGCCTTTTTCTTTTTTTACTATCATCTACTATTTGTTGCCCCATTCTCCTACTTAAAAAAAATAAAAATCTTCCAAATAACTCTCTTCTTTGAGCTCCTAAAATCGGAATGTGTCGGCTGAATGCAGTGGGGAGACCAGTGAAAATTGAAAACCGGACACATATGTACCTAACCCATTTATGGTTATATGGCCTGGGAACGCAGAAGAAGAGGAAATTTCAACTTTTTCTCATCTACAACAGAAACCAGCTTTATTACAAATCAAATACCTGTACAAATCTGATAATTCACCATAATGGTTTTTGTCCCATTTTAATCATTTTTTATGGCAAATTTTGTTAATCTCATAATAAAATTTCAGTTCTTTCACTTTTGACTTACCAGATTTCCACTGTAATAAGAAAGTCAAAACAATATGAGAAAAAGGAGTAAATGTTGTTTTGGCCGAAACAAAATTGAAATAAACTTTCTTTTTTTTTCTAAAGAGAAGAGGTGTTGAGGGTGGGGGTGGGGGGCTTTTTTTTCTTTTTCACAGCAGGCAAAGTCTAGTTCTTAGTATTAAAATATATCTTGACAGAATATGTAAAGCATTGCAGCATCAAAAACAGGGATTCTAAGAAGTGCAATGAAAGTCTGGATTCACTTTTCCCTATGGTGTTTAACCTTTTCACCGCCAAAGTCGCATTTTAGCACCACAGTGATTTAAGACCTAAGTCATTAAAAGGCATCAAATTGGGGTCTGTTATCCAAAGACCCTATTGTCTTAGTTTTGGGGAGTAAGGATAGACCTTATTTTATGTATGTCATAGAAGAATCCCCTATACTGCAGATGGATTTTGTTCTCTACCGAGGTAAATTTAATGAACATTTTTGGCTAAAATATGGCTGGCGGTGAAAGGGTTAAAATTTCTTTTTTTTTTAAACGATACATTGAATAGTCATTGTTTTTTAAGCAAGCAGATGCTAATGAATACTGTTTTAACCCTTTCACCGCCAATGTCGCATTTATGCACCACAATGGATAAACACCCATGTCATTAAAAGGCATCAAATCAGGACTTGTTATTTCAAGATCTTATTTTCTTAATTTTGGGAGATAAGGATAGGCCTAATATTATATGTATCACAGAGGAATTCCCAATATTGCAGATATTTTATTTTCTCTACCCCATTAAGTTTAATGGTATTTTTTGGCTGAAATATGTCTGGCGGCAAAAGGGTTAATATTAGATTCTCTGTCTCCATCTCATCCCAGTTTCTATCAACGCGGCAGACTACCTGGGCAGCATTCTGAGTTTCATCGCCTTGGCTTTCCCCATTTTCATGGGTCACTACGACAATCTGAGTCCTACCGACTTGTCTGCTCTGATCAGTAAGGTGAGTGAGAATCTTTCATGTGATGTTTCTTGACTTTTTTTTTTTCTCGATGTTTTTCTTCTTCTCTCTGTTAGTGTGTCTGTGTTGTTGTTCTTCAGTTTAACATCCTTCCACTAAAAGTGATTCAGACTATTATATTGTGATATTGGTGTGGTGAATGTGAGTGGGTGTGTCTGTAAGAGAGAATGTCTGTGTTGTCTGTCTTTGGATGGATTCAGTTGTTAGATTTTTGTTACATGGTTTGTCAAATAAATTGTTTTAAAAAAAGTCATGGAGAAGTAATTTTGTCACTCAAAGGCATGCAAGCACAAACACAGCCATACAGGCATGCACGCCTGC
>JAGGCT020000825.1:0-25000 GCA_017654935.2 Phymorhynchus buccinoides
TTTCTCTCCTATACTTACTATTTATTTATTTATTAAGACAACTTTTATAGCGCCTAATCTTTAAGCTCTAAGCGCTTTACAGAAATCACTAAAATTCACTTTCCACTGAACTCCAGCGCAGCTTCAAGTTTTGCTTTTTTCTTTGGTACAACCACAGCCACAAAATGTACATTAACATTAATCATATCAAATCACTGATGAGAAAAGACCTTAGCTATAAATACAAAAGCGAAGCCATGACAACTAATCAGGTTAAAAATGAATACATTTTCATTTATAGTATTTCAACAGACTCTAAGTTATGTGTCACATCCATTTCAATACATAGTGTTATAAAAACAATATCTTAACAATAAATAAACAACAACACAACATGTTACAAATGAATACATGACATTCAAAGTATTTCAACAGACACATAGTTCTGTTTTAATTTATCAAGTGTACGGAAAAGTACTTTAAAAATACACAAAACATCAAACATATTACAACTAATCTGATCATGTTACTTGTGAACACATTTGAGCACATTCAAATTCAAAGTATTTCAACAGTTTTTACTTTTATACAAAATGCTATTTATCCTAACTTTATAGACTTGTTAAAAAAGCTAATTGAAAAAATTCAAATGAAGCCCACAAAAGTTATAACAAATATTTTTAAAGGTAAAAAAACAAAACAAAAAAAACCCCAAACACGCAGTTAAACATAATTCAAATTCAAGATGTGTTCATCCACATAAGTCCCCCACCCGCACCATCTTCCTTCCCCTACGAAAGAAACAAGAAGACTAGCAGTTGAGTTAGTTCAAGTAAGCAACCGCCACCCAGGTGTTAGAGACAAGCTGGAAGCAAAACATGGGTTATACAATAGGCAGCACACACCCTCAACACCATGTTAGTGCACACACACTCTCCAAATCACCATATAGTATATATTGTCGGTGAAATTCAAAAACCTCCTATCTCAATTTTAGTAGTTTTGAGAAAAATGAAAAAAACTTAAAAAAATTAACTGAGTGGACCACAATTGATTAACTATGATGAATATGTTGTTCAAGACATTGCGAGTTTAGTCCTAAAATTACTTTACATTTTTTTTTTAGACTTGAAAAGAATGAAGATACAATGTTTTTGTCTTTAACTAGATCTGAATTTGGGAATTTCTTCTATTTTCACAACCTCATTTACCCCAGATAGAAAGTCGTTAAGAGATACGAGCTTTTGGTGGAAGGTGGCAGGAAAAATTAGAGAGCTGACTATGTATCTAACTCAAAAACTAAAAAAATCGAGATACAAGGTTTTGGAATTTCACCGACGATATTTTGGGGGGAGGTTAAGAGGATACACGCCAGTGAAAACCATAGCCAGTTAGTTGTCCTAAGCAGCGATGGTCACCAAATGTATGAGGTCAAGGAGGGAAAAAACTACGCTACATTCTGTAAAAATCCTCTGCATATCTGATCCATAGAGTTCCCTGCAGAAGACATGCTTCAAGCTGGTCGCTACAAATCAAGAACCTAAAAAGTGTTGGTTTTATAAAAGGAAAAAAAGCCCCCTCTTCACTGCAAACAAGGGACAGACTGCGGCTGGGAAGCGCCGAACAAACTCACCGTCTTTTTCCTACTCTTCGTCTGTTTCTTCTGCTTGGTCTTTGCTTCATTTGAATCAGCTAAGTCCACAACATCTGCTGAACAGCATACAATTTTTAAGGCACCTCTCCATCAATTCATACTCCGGAAGGAAGCGCAATATTTTATCTCTTGACATTTCTTTTTTGTTTGTTTCACATTTTATTCACTGGTTTATTAACACAGTGAGAGGGCAGTTGCCTAATAAATATTCTTTAAACTGGCAAACAAAGGATGGTTTTTTAATTTTATTTTCTTAAATTTTGTTTTGCTTTGGGAGGGAGAGATGATGTAATGCAGGGCCAAGAGTGGCTACGAGGCAACCAACACAATCGGAATAAGTTGAATATGTTTCTATTCCTGCATTTATGGAGCGAAAACGGAAAAAATAGTCACAGAAACTTCATGTTGTTATAGCCAGTCTTGTTCCGTCCAACAATGCCAAACACTCATACTTGATATGCAAACAAAGTAAGCAAAAGGTCAGTCGAAAATTGTCAAAAATTACAGGGAAGTATGGTCACAAAGACTTAAGCATCAACATTTTAAAAACAAACAACTATTTTATGAATGCCGCAGATTCTGTAAATCTTGCGAGAGTTTGCAATTGCACGTTGCTACATTTTTTCTTGTGTAAGCTGTGTTTGTGAGAGCACAGACACCCCAAGGAAGCCAAACATATGCCCAATGTACATGATATGAATTCCCTGACTAATCTGACAAGCATGCGAAACCATCTGTGTAACAGGGAGAGATTTTTTTCTCTCCAGAAATGAAGTGGCTGGACTAGTTATTAGCACAACCCTCTCAGAGCAATACAAGCACTGTACATATATGGAGGATAAAAAACATAGACAGGCACACCAGACTGGGGAACTACTTGTGGTAAATGCCTCAAAAGAGGGACCATGCTGTCTCCAAGTTGGGCGCTTCCCATCTTCTTCCATCCCACCAAAAACAACATTCTCCACTCCATCAATGGGTGCACTGTTCCAAATGCCACTAAAAACAACATTCTCCACTCCATCAATGGGTGCACTGTTCCAAATGCCACTGCCACTGTCTACTCAGGACACAGCTATGCATGGTCAGGAAAAACACAAGAGACGTCAAGTAAGCACATTTCTAACTGACATTATCAATGTGATCAAGTAGGCCCGGTTGAAAATTTGAAGATGGACCCTTTCACAAGGCATGCTGCACCAATTTGTCCCTCTGAAAACGATTTTCTTCCTCCTCTCAAATCAATTTTTATATTTTAATTAAATAAATCAGCTGAGAGTTCCCCAATCTAGACCACAGACAAATGAGACTGACGGTGTTAACTCTGGGCAGCAGTAAGCGTATCAGTGGTGTACTGTACAGTCCATACCAAGGGTTAGCCTGATATTTATAACAACACAAGCATCCATTTATACAGGGTAGCCTTCAAGACATAAAAAGAAGCAAAAGCTTTCAATTATTTTCTTTTCCAAATACATCTGTGACATATCTAACTTTCACTAGACATCAAACACAATAAGCTGTCTTGATGAGAAACATGACAGATTTTATATTCCATGATCTGGGACCAAACCACTGAACTCAGAGTAATGGAATGTATTTAGCACACTGGTTTGTTTTCTTTTCCACAACGCATCTCTTTTAATGCTATAAAGATAGAAAGAAATGTGGCTAAATGAGATTAAAAGAATGAACAAATTAGAGTACTAAGTATGTTTAACTGAAAAAGAACAGAATCAATAAAGTACAAATCATTAGATGAGAGCGCAAAATACCAGTAAGCCATCTGACAAAAAATAATCCACTCGCCGGGAGACAACACAGAATTTGCTTTTGTCATTTTGAAACACAGAATTGTGAATAGTAAATGAGAACTGAACTTCCAGTAGAAGCACTTTCATGAATAGCATCAGTTTGCAGATTAACTGAACTCGGGTGAGCAAAGATTAACTGCATAAGAGCACATGCATTAGATGAGAGAGAGAGAGAAAAAAAAACCACCCAACAAACTAAATAAGCAAATATACACTTTTACATGACAAGAATCAGGGCAATCTTAACTCCAAGACAATGATTTAGTCCCAGAACACATAGCTGAACATCCTAGAAAACAAAATTTGCAACAATGACTAAAAAGATAGAAAACACAAATGAAACATACTCAAACTAAACAACAACGGCAGTCTATATTTAACAGAAACAAAAACGAAGTCAAAGCCAACAAAATCAACACAACAAGGAACCAATGTCACAAGTGCATTAGAAAGGGGGAACTAACCAAAGAAAAAAGAATCTCACCAATTTGTACTGTCATTCCTTGCTTGCGCAATTCAGACATATGTTCAATTTTGCTCTTCAAATCTTTCTCATCTGAAAAAGAAAATCATTCAATAAAAAAAGTAATCATAATGTCTAGTAAAACTCAAGCCTTACCGTTCAACTTCAAGGCGATTTTCAAACTCTCTCTTTCACACACACACACACACAACACTACAACAACAATAATGAACATTTATGGCGCTTAATCTTTAAAAAGCCTGAAGCGCTTACAATATATTTGTAAAGCGCTCTGAGGATGATTTTTTTTTTATCATCGAAGAGTGCTATAGAAGCTTCATTTATTATATTATTATTATTACAATCATAAATACAAAAGAATATGAAATAAAAGAATGAAACAATAAAACACACACACACACACACACACCACAAACACTTCCCTAAACATATGTGCGCATGCACACACACACACCTACACACAAACACACATTGGTTCAAAGACTAATCACAAAAATGTTCATCTTAATGTTCCAACACAACAATTTCATGAGAATGTAGCCATATTTTGAAATCAAGGGAATTAAAAAAAAGGCATTTTGATTTATATTAGTTACACCAACCAATGATAATGGTCTAGGGGAAGCAACTGTGGTGTATTCAACAACAGCAAATATATCACCTTTTATGCTAACTGGGTGTTATCAAAGAATCTCCAAACTAAGTAAAATACAAGTAAATATGCCTCTGAGATGGAACAGTGTTGAAAAACCGATCAAAAAGACTTGATCAAATGGAAAAAAAGAGAGAAAAGTAACAGACATGCTGGGCCTTACTATTTCTTAGGCGGATAACGGCAGCATGATGCATCTGCGCTCATAATTGATAGGAAACTGTCTGAGCGATCGGAGAAGAAGAAGAAGTGATAGACAGCACTCACCAGTCAGGACTTCATGCAGTCTTTCATGCTCAGCACTGGTCTGTACCTGAGCAAACACTCTCCACGTCTCTGCCAGATCCCTGCGAACCAAACACATCCCTCAACAATCCTGCCATCATCATAATAATGTTCACAGCTTCTATCAATCCTCAACCTTTCCACAGTCTGGTAATGTTGCCATTAAGGGTGTTTGATATCTACTGATCTTGTTTTAGGCATTCAAAGTTGTTACTCCCACACCGCTCATTTCCAGCCCCCAATTCACACCCACAACACTTTTGTGTGGCCGCAGCACCAACACCAGCAGTCAAAGGGAAACAATCATAGCTGAGTTGTGAACAACAAAAATTGCAATGCTACACTACAGTCAAGGACAGGCATCAGAATTGTCTGGAGTCTAATCCTCTGAAAATCATGGTACATAGGCCATCAAGACCCTAGAAACTATTGGTATTTGGTATATTCTAGTCACAGAGACTTATCTCTGTCACAGAGACTTATCTCTGTGAAATTCGGGCTGCTCTCCCCCCGGAGAATGCGTCAACTAGAAGGTTGACATTACTTCCCAACATGGGCAAAAAGGCATGATTCTGAAATAAATCACTGTCGAATGCCATTTGATGGCAATGTTTACACTGAGCAGAAAAGGCAAAACATCTGCCAGCACAAGCCAATCCTCTGCCAGCCATTCATAATCAGGGCTTCTGCTTTTCCTTTCTCTTAAAGATCACAGACATAGAGTCATAAACATTTTTAGACACATTTGGCTTTGGTTGGTTTTGATTTCGTTGTTTAGATGAACAAAAATAAATGCCATAAATGCAGTGAAAGGCTGAATTTTCTGGATTTATATTTGTTTTTTAAAATAAAACGATGCTCAGAAATTGAACAAAATCGTCTGCTAATATGAGACTTTGACTGAGTCGAACTAGGAAATGACGACACAGAACTTGAAGTAAAAGGAGTACAACGATGTCCATGCGCTTGTCTGGGCGCATGAACTCCACACACGTGTCAAACTGTACCTTTCTGTGATTGACCCTGTCAACTTACAAATAGCTTGAAAAGACAAAGGACTGAACTCAACAACCACAAAAACTTTGCGAATCCACAAAAAGCCAGGGTGGTGGGCAAAAGAATATGGAACTAGCTTTTTTTTCCATGTCACTGTTATTTTATTCGTCATGCGACATGTTACAAGCACTCTCACGTCATACGTATTCAGAATGACAAATTTCATCCCAGGCAGTGCAATGCCCTTCCAAAACCAGCGGTTCAAACCAACACATCTTTCAATTCCCGCTTCAGGTGAGCTGGAGACGAACAAGATATAGCTAAAATAGGTTAAAAAAAAGTATTCTTCAAACTACAGTAGTCAACAAAGGCGTATTTTTTCGCTAAGAGCTGATTTGAAACGATTTTTCAGCAAAAATACCCTGAAGCGAACCAACCCTTTAAGGTGTATGCTCACCCCTGTTCAGTTTTAAGGGGTATTTTCACCCCCAGTTTCAAATTTTAAAGGGTCAAGACCCTACATCCTATGTAAGTAAACAGACATGCACACGCACATACATGCACACAGCACACTCTCTTCACTCACACACCTACTCAGAACGGTTTTTACAACACGGTCGCGTCACTTACATGTCATATTAGTTCGCTTGCGATATGTGCACGCGGCTGTTACACACAGCGCGAACAATCAGTGGCACGCGCGCGCTGTAGGCCTACTGTCTGTAGTGTATGAAAAGTTGAGTTGAGCAAGCTTTGTCAGGGACATGAGTGACCTATGCTATGAGAATGCAAGTTGTATGTTTATATGTATGTGTAAACATATGTGTATATATATGTATAAGTTAGATGGATGGGTAGATAAATGGTTGTATGCGTGCGCATGTGTGTGTTGTGTATGTGTATATGTGTGCGTGGTTGTGTATGTGTGCGTGTGTGTAGTTGTGGTGTGTGTGACCAAGAATTGTATGTGCGCATGGTGTTTAAAACAGTCGCATATTTTATTTTTTGGCTTTTCTACATACTATGTCTCTGTCTTTATTGTGTTGTTTTGTTGATTGTTTTATCGCTGCAAAAAGAATGTCCTGTAAAATGGACAATAAAAATATTGACTGATTGATTGAAGCGCTTTTCGCGGGCACACAGTGCCCTGAACAAACTCAATCGTACTCTGAAAAGACGGCGTGCTTTGAGTTGCCTCGTTGGCCGTCTGATTCTAAGTTCACAGTACACAGTCCAGAGAAAAACTGTGCATCACAATGACGCACTGAGTGGGAAATTTGTGCGTCAAATTCGGTAATCTGTACATCACTGATGCACATATTTGCATAATCAGGAACACTGAAACATGGAGCCAGCATGAGTAAATATCCTCATAGGGTGCACATCTGTACAACAATGGCTCCCATTAACCTGAAGGACTATATCGCTGTGTGGAAATCATAGTGTCGGATCTTGTAATGACGTCATTTCACATAAGAAAAACCCTCAATATTTCGGTCATTCCAGAGTTGTTACTCCCACACAAATTACGTCAATTTGTTCATCTAGCATCACCATCAGTGTTTAATCTTTGCAAAGTTTTTTTTTTTACAGCTTTGTCAGCCTTGTTATGTCTTGCCTTGATCATCTGATAAGTTCAACACATCGATGTTGACCATTTTTGAGTTACGATAGTTTAATTTTCAGGCTGCGATATAATATGAGACTATAATATTGTCTTATGTTGATTGATCACTTGATGTAGATGGTTGCAAAAGAGTTCTTTTTTCATAATTATTGTAGTGTTAACCAGCCAAGTGTTGGTCAGGAAATTAGAGCAAGGCCTTCAGAATCATATCCTGGCTCTGTGTTCAGTCTTCTGACTGAGGCGATTGAATTATTGAGCATAATCACTCTGTGGAGAAGTTGACCGGAACCAAATAAACATCTTCATTCAAAATGATTTTTAAAAGTATGACCCGAAATAAAATTAAATTTCCAAGTTTAGGCCTTTAAAATACTTGAATAAAATTCTATCATCTATTTTCCCGTATAATGAGCGCATGATGCCAAGGCAAGAGTACATGGATAACTCACCCATTTTCCAGAGGGCATTTCCGTTTGGTGTTTGGTGTTTTGCCATTTTTGTTAAGCTTAAACGTCGGCAGCGAGGAAACGAAGCGATGACTGCGAGCTACTCTTTTCCTCCGGATCCTTTCGTGCAACTGCATGCGATACTTGCTCAAACAACTGAGTTTCACCTCTGTCGAAACAAACAGAGCAAACTAAACACAAAATGATAAATAACACGAGAGGAACGAAGCCTTGAAATTTATAAAAATGTGTTCCCTCTCCCACCTAAATCTGTTTTCATGATGCAATATTTGTCATTTTTTCATTCACTATTTATTCGTTCAGCCATAATTATGTGACTTTAAATGTATTTATGATTGATACTGATTCTATTATTATTAACCCTTTCACCGCCAGCCATTTTTCAGCCAAAAATGTCTACCAAACTTACCTAGGCAAGTTGGCATCTGCAGTACCGTGAATCCCCCAATGACATGCATCAAATAAACCCTTTCCTTATCTCCCAAAGTTAACAACATAAGGATATTGGATAACTGATCCAACTTGTATGCCTTTTAGTAGTATGGGTGTTAAATCAGTGTGGTGCTAAAATGCGACATTGGCGGTGAAAGGGTTAAAATATTTGTATCTTGATTTCAAAAATGTGGTTGCCAGAACATGTGCTATTGTTCACAAATGAAGGGAAGAAGCTTTGACAGGTATGTGAAGCAGATTCAGAGCAATTCTGTCAGGTTTTATATCTAAGCTAAAGGTTTCCTACTCAGGGAAGCTGATTAGCTATCAATTATCAACCAGTAACCGTACTAAAAAGCACCTATGCAGATTTGCTCCAAAAATATTTTTAAAGGATTTCACTTTCTGCAAGAAACAGCAGATATCTTTTTGAATTCAACAAAACACTGTATGGAAACAAACACATAAAAGATATGTTACAATGAAACATCATCTGAAGGCATACTTTAAAACATGATAAAAAACCCAACAACTTTAGATCGTTAACCCCTTCACTACCGGAGAAAATTTGAGCAACTATCTTCTTTATTATCATAAAATGGAAAAGAGACATGTTAGACTCAATCTGCCCAAAACAATCCTAGAGATATATCTTTCTTGACTTGTCCAAAACAAAAACCATCACTCCAGGGCTATAAGATCAAAAGTGATGACATCTTCAACGACATCACACACCCCTTAGCAGACACAGGGCCAGCCAGCCAGGGAAGGGGTTAATAAACATATTCTCACACTGATATGATAACCGCCAATTTTTTTTCTGCAGATTAAAAAAAAATTAGGGAACCACGCATTGTCCAAAACTTTTGATAGTACAGGTGAAGACCCACTCTTGAATTCTTTAGCAACCGTTATTCAAAATCTGCCCAAGTCTGAGGTAGGCAGTGAACCTATAAGCGTAATGATATACCTTTAAAAGAAACCTTATAACGACAAGAACAAGGTCAAGATGGTGGTAATTTATGTGCGGATGCCTTCCTCTCATGGTGACACACCACCACACAAAATTTGAAGCGATTCTGTCAAGCGGTTCAGGAGATATCCTTGGGACAGACAGAAAAACAGACAGAAAAAAAAAAACCAAAAAAAACTAAAAAAGAAACATACACGAACGAAAACATACTCCTTTGCGATTGTAGATCGGCAAAGGACAATAAACATACAACAAACTAACAAGCACACAAGTGTAAAGTGACGTTAATTTATTCACAAAAGCTGGATATTTCGGCGAATGCGCCTTTATCAACATGCACATACAAGATAACAGCAAACAACAAAGATAAGCAAAAACAAGAATAAAGAGAATCTGAACGTACCAACATCTAACTCGTCGTCATCTGCATTGATGGAGAGTCCGCTGATGAGAGTTTCTGCTGCATTGTTATACTCCTGGAACACACAGACATAATCACACACACACAGAGCATAGGTATTACTAGGTAGGTATTAGGTACTTTATAGTCACAGAGCCGTCTCTGTGAAATTCGGGTTGCTCCCACCTGGTGAGCGTGTCGCAGACAGAGGTGAGCTACCCAATTTAAAATAATAAATTTGCATGCGATTTTTGTGGCTGATGAGGAAGGAAAGGGGGGGGGGGGGGAATTTTGACCAAATCACAACTTTTTCGTTGCCACTGGGTTTAACGTATGCTAAGTGCATGGGCACACAGGACCTCGGTTTATCATCTCATCCGAAACACTCCACGTTCAGACCGTAAGGCCTAGTGCAAAGTGAGAGGAAAACTTCCCTGTACCCAGGTTCAAACTCGGGTTTACTTGACACGAGGCGAACGCGCTACCACTGTGCCACTCTACACAAGCACATATAGGCAATCACAATCAATAGAAAGACACGTAAATGTACTTTCTGTTGGCTTCAGTTTTTGTGCCCCTTCTGTCTGTAGATCTCTGGCACCAACTAAACATTTTTTACGTTTGAAACACATTGTTGTTTTGTAAAGCTTTCCGTTCGTAAAAATTTCCCTCTAGTTAAATCAATGGGTTGTTGACTGAATGTTTCAGTGCATTTGCCTGTAAATCTGTGAGAGCAGAATTGATCTAGATCAAAGAAAATATGTAATATAATAAGGGTGATATATAATTTTGTCATTTCAGGCTTCTTTTCACAATAAATACAGCAAATGCATTTGTGGTGTCTGATAATAATAATAATAATAATAATAATAATAAATAAAGCTTATGTAGTGCTCTTCGATGAAAAAGTCATCCTCAGAGCGCTTTACAAATATATTGAGAATAAAAAATAAAAAAAATAAAGTAGAAGAAACCATTATTACAAAACATTAAGAAGCACAACAATAATAATTCAGCAACAATTTAACAATTTAAAATAAAAATTAAAAAAGCTCATGCCGGTCCTCCCCAACCCCTTGATAACTCCTTGCTTTCAATGCTCACCCTTTCAAAGTCATTTCTGAGAGACATGAAGCCCAGCTCGTGCTGTTCTTGCACAGAGAGGTCCAAGGGAGGCAGAAGCTGCACTTTCTTGGCACAGACAGGCCCTGTGAGGAAACAGTTATAAACACACATGTATACAAGTTCAATGATTTTCTCTTCCAGTTCCAGGCAGTTAATTTTCCTAAACTTCAATGGTATTGCCTTCCAATCGATTAATTTTCTCAGATTACGAAATTAAGGGACGCAACAGGATTTAAAAGGAGATAAATCAAGGGTTGATGTGCTATATAATATATTCAGAGACCCCAAATGTTCTAGTACTAAACTAGATTTTATTTTTCTACATGCATGCACACATGCACACCAAATGTGAAAGCTTCAGTTAATCTTACTAAGATTAAGATGACTAAAAAGAACCTTGCAAAGAAGAAAGATAGACATGTGAGATGTAGGGTTGGGCAGAAAGAGTGACATTTTGATAAATTCATACATGTACTATTAAAAGGATGGAGCACTGCATACATTTTTTTTTAAACCACACCAAATTTGTTCTAAAATATCTCAAGTTATCTAATATTATAATGTTATGATGGAGATTTTTAAAGGCTTGAACATAAAGGTGGAAAAACTTTATTATCACAAGATTAGCTTAGGACACATCATTTACAGATTACTCCTTCACTACTCCAGTGCTAATCAATGTTAACGAAATATTGAAATACTATATAATTTGCACATTCCGGAGTGCAGGTATCATAATAATTAAGCTCTAACAAAGAAATCATGCAAAGTTCTTACCTCCTTCTGTACAGGAAAAGTCATCTATTGGAATTGGAGACTCTGACAGAAATGTTGCTGAAATAGAAAAGAGAAAAACTTGTTACACAAATAAAATAGGTGTAGAGTGGCACAGACAGTGGTAGCGCGTTCGCCTCGTGTCAAGTAAACCCGAGTTCGAACCTGGGTACATGGGATTTTTCCTCTCATTTTACACTAGGCCTTACGGTCTGAACATGGAGTCTTTCGGATGAGACGATAAACCGAGGTCCCGTGTGTCCATGCACCTAGCATATGCTAAACCCAGTGGCAACAAAAAAGTTGTCATTTGGTCCAAATTTACCCCCCTTTCTTTGCAGTGATTAGTTTGTGTATGCGCGCATGTGCGTGTTGTGTGCACATGCGCTGGCGTAGGTACACATGGTTCGTGGGGACTTGGAAGAGTGCAAAAAAAGGACCTTAAAAGGACCAGCAAATTTTTTTAAAGGACCTATTTAAACCTTGTTTGTAGTTGCGCTTGCAGACGTGGTGGGCGCAGAGCCAGACGCCGACAATTGTGGCCGAGCAGATTTTTTTTTTTTTTTTTTGGCTGAGCAGATTCATTTGTTGTTATAGATTCATTTGCTGCTTGCAAAAAAAGTCGGTCACATTGCACCTCGATTCCACCTTGTGCCTTCTTTCAGCTTTCTTGTGATTTTCAGTATTTGCGTGTTGTTTCAGCACCGACTCTCCCATTGACAAGATGTTGATGTTTTTTTCACAATATGCACAACGAACTGCATGTTTGTTGTCCATCACTTTTCGGACCCAGTCCTTATAAATGTCTTCTTTCAGCCAACGATCCTGAAAACAAACACTTTCCAGGCATTTTTACACTTTTTACTTGAAAACAAGCACTGAAGCAGCCGCATGTGCGAAAAATTTCAACATGGCGCATAAGATATCTCGCCGAATCTCGCGCACATGACCGGATTTACAGTGACTATTAAAATTAGATCGTCTGCTCGAAAGATACGAAGGCGATCGATTTTTGGCAAATTTTATTTCATTTAATATATTGTTTTGAGTTCATTTCTTATGACAAGGTACTTAGTTTTGTTTTTTGGCCCGATTAAAGGATTTAAACTGACCACACCAATTTTAAAAGGACCTTTGACTGATTTGAAAGGACCGCCTTGCTGATATAAAGGACTTAACAGGCCTTTTGAAGACAGATCAATTTCACAGCACTTTAAAGCACCTGAAAGGACCCCACGAACCCTGGGTACATGTCTGTGTCTATGTTTGTGTGTATGCGCGCAAACAGGAATTAGGGTAGAATTTATCTCATATTTGTGTCTCGACTCTTTAAATTTTGAAACTCCTTAAAACTGTAAAGAGGGGGTGAGCGTACCCCTTACAAGAGAAAAAATCAGAAACCCTGAATAAACATATTTAACAAATATCATCTTGGTAAGAACATCCCAAACCACTTGTTTTGGCTGGGTCTCGATCACATGATCTTAATTCTTGAAAACCACATCAAGTACCTTACCACCCATCAGGTACTTGATGCAAAGTTCATAATTATATAATGTTAATTATCATACCAACACACATGATAAAATAATGATAAATTGTAATTGATACACAATATGGGCAATCTACCTTTTCCAATGTTGCCATTGACATAGCAGTGACAGAAGTGCTCCTCACATTCTGGGAAAAAAGAAAAGAAAGAAAAAGAAGGCATATGATTTTCTGTAGCATTTAAATTTAATCATTAATTTTCATAAGTCTTTTAATGCTTTCCATTACTCAACATGTGAATATCTAAAGAAAATTCATACACATGTATTTAGTAGTAATGTAATGTACACAACAAAATGAATATAAACTGTGTTAAAACATGAACACGCTAAGCATTAATTTAAAAGAGTTCGGGTTATATTTCAGAAGTTTAATTTAAAAGAGTTCAGGTTATATTTTGGAAGTTATCATTGATAAAAACAAAACAAAACAAATACTACAAAACACACACATTGATACAAATATACAGACTTTAGAAAAACAACAACGCTATCTTTTCAAAATTGTTTTTCACTAGTTTCACTTTCAGTTTATTACTTGACTCCATTACCATTAGGCATTATGATTAATTATTGAAATATGAAGGCATACTATTCAGCAGCAAAGACAAGAACTGAGGAAGTGACATCAGTCATTCAAAAGTTTCATAATGGCTGCTCTCCATAACTTGACACCTTCATATTTAATTACCAGTAATCCGCAATTTTGGGTTATCTTCCAGAACATAGAATGCAAAATCGTATTTTCGGAACATCACAGTCAATATTAATGTCCTGGATAAACAGGCCTGCCAAAGTGCCATTATGTAAGAAATTTGTGAGACCATGAAAGTTTTAATAATGAATACATTCAAACTTTATACATAACATAAAGTACAAATATTTGTCTTTTATTGACTGTACATACATAATACAATGGAACATCCCTTATATTAGTTATAAGACCTCCCATTATAATATAAGACCTCCTCCCACATAAGACCTACTTCTCTGAGATATTGCCCTTCTTTGTAAGTATTAAAATTACCTCCCTTACAAGACCTCATTTTGGATGATTCTTAAGGTCTTATAAGGGAGGTTCCACTGCACATCATTTTTACCCTGAAACTACAAATTTTCTGCATTGCATTACTATTATCATTAGTCTTTATTTTTATTCATACGGGGTCCATTGCATCATGAATGACACTGTTCAAGTAAATGGTAAAACTAAAAGAGCAAATTTCATTTACAGCTTACCTTGTGGTGTTCTTGATTTTACATGCCCAGCTATTCCAATCCTGTAAGTTAACCAAATGCACATTTATGAGTCTATCATTTCTGTTACTTATTCAAAGTGTCACACAAATCACAGTGATCTTGTTTACTGGTAATTATCATGGCCTTGGCCCCTTGCTGTGTTTGTGCCACATTAATGACCTTCCAGCCTCTGTTAGATCCCAAGTCAGGCTCTTTGCGGGCGACGGCCTGCTCTACCGCAAAATAAGGACACAGGCAGACCATGAAACCCTGCAAAACAACCTGAGGAATCTAAAATCCTGAGATATGAGCTGTAGCCTGTAGAATGTGGCATGAAGTTTAACGGCAAGAAATGCTACATTATGAGTGTGCGGCACAAATCACCATATTTCTACCAGCTGGGAAACCACATACTGCAGCAGGTTAATACCTATCCCTACCTTGGTGTTGAATTAAGCCGCAACCTGTCCTGGTCTGCCCCTATCAACACAATCTCCATGAAAGCAAACGCCAGCCTGGGCTCAGCTGTGGGCATGCTTCGAAGGAATCTGCGCTTCTGTCCCGGAAAAAATGCCTGTCTCACTTGTTAGATCCCTCCTGGAGTACAGCTACAACATCCAGCCATTAAAAAACAAACCGGTGTTGAAAAACAGCTTCTTTCCCAGAACAAGGAGGGAATGGAATGATCTCACCAACAGCGTTTTTTTCTGCTGGGCCTGTGGAGGCTTTTAAGAACCTCCTCAACCAGACCCCCAACCAGATGTAAACAAACACCCTTCTAATCCCCACACCCCTCTTACCCCAATCCGCACTCCCTCACCCCATTTCTACTTCTAGTCCCCCATTTTCCTCCACTCCAATCCCTCTGACCAGAGCAACAAGATTTACGGAAATTCATTGAGATGGAGGAAAACAAAAATAGACCAAGAGAAGAAAGAATGGGGAAAGAAAGGAGGAGGGAGGAAAGATAGATAATCTAGAACGAAAGTAGAAGAAAGATCAGGAAGGAAAGATCAAGAGCATGAAAGAAAGATCAAGAACAAGAAGGGGAGATTAAGAAAAGAAGGAAAGATGAAGAAGAAGGGAAGATCAAGAACATGAAAGAAATATCAAGAACAAGAACTTGATTAAGAACAAAAGAAAATAAGATCAAAGTGAGCATAGGATTAGGACTAGGTTGCTGCTGGATGTGGCAGACCTGCTTACCACCCACACAAATCTTTAGTCTGGATAGCTGAAATGAGTAGTTTTGGTGCAAAATGTGTAGTTTTATTCATAAAACCATCAAACAGTGTTCACTGAAAATGAGTAATTAGAGCATTTTTTTCAATTTTTTGAATAGTAGAGGAGGTCCAAATTGAGTAGAATATTACTAAAAAAAGAGTAGAGTAAACAGATCTGATGTGGCATCATGCCGGTGACCCGCTGAACGTGCACTGGCTGGCCAGGTCATTCACGCTAGTGTAATGTTAACCTTAGATAATTATTTTTAGGTGCTCTCCCCAAGTCTTTTTGTCAATAAAATGCCAAGTGGCCCTTTCGACTAATCATCAGAATTAGAATCAGTAAAATACTGATTGCAAAATCAAAATACTAAAAAAAAATTGACCTGTCACTAGTGTCAGTCCCATGGACTGATACTTTTTTTTTACTAGGACTGATAAATGGAACTTTGATATTGTGAGTTTCTGTAGTTTTCACTGGTTTTTGTTTCCCTTGGACTGGTTTTGAGAATTGTATGTTCAGTGAATTGTCGTTTATGGTACTGTTTTTCAAAATTCCTAACGCGATCACTAAATAATATTAATAATAATAATAAATTAATAAACAGATATATAGCGCTTTTTATCGAGCACAAAGTGCTTTACAATCAGCATTGAAACATTCACACAAAGTAAGACATACACACACGCACACTGACACACACACAACACACACATGCACGTACGTGCACGCACACAAGTGAAATCAATAACGATAGTTAAAACTATATGAGCTGGGTATGTAACGCTTATCTAATTTAATGTATCTAAAATCAGAAGATATTGGAAATCACCTACTTAAGTTGTCTGTAGCTACAGACACTTGTTCAGTTGTTGAACTTCCTTCCTCATGGAAGAAGCATGATAATGATTATCAAATTCTGGGTCAAATATTGGAAACATTGCTTGGCTCTCTGTACTGCTGACATCAACATAATGGTCTTTGACATTTGGAGACAATCCCCAGAAATATTCTCTTGGTTGGAAGGACAGGGATGCAACTTGGGTAATCATACCAAATTCAGTCCACTTTTTAAAAATAGTGGCTATCTCTTTTGCTATCTTGGAGGTCTCACACACACACACACATACACACAGAGATCACAATCACACATACATCAAAGTATTAATCATATTCTCAACAAGCATTTTTGAAAGCTTCCTTTTTTTGTGAGACATAATAAAAACAAAATTAAAATACCAGTTTCCATATCCAAACTCTTCAAGAGCATCAAGTAGCTTATGTTCCTCTGTCAAATTCCAAGCCCGTTCCCCCTCAAAGACTTGAGAGTTGGTCACATTCTGAAATAACAAAATAAAGCAATTTAACAAAGCTTCAAGTTCAAGTCTGAGACACACAGCTGTCAAAGTGTGTGTGTGTGTGTGTGTGTGTGTGAACTTCCTTCCTCATGGAAGAAGCATAATGATTATCAAAATCTGGGTCAAATATTGGAAACATTGCTTGGCTCTCTGTACAGTACTGCTGACATCAACATAATGGTCTTTTGCATTTGGAGACAATCCCCAGAAATATTCTCTTGGTTGGAAGGACAGGGATGTAACTTGGGTAATCATACCAAATTCAGTCCACTTTTTAAAAATAGTGGCTATCTCTTTTGCTATCTTGGAGGTCTCACACACACACACATCACAATTACACACACACACACATCAAAGCCAAGACAAAAACACACATCTTCTGGCAACAAAGGTCCTGTTTTCCACCATGTCTCATCTCCTAGGGACTAAGAAATCAAGTCCTCTGCCATCAAATATCAGTCCTGACAAACTGCCAGAAGCCTTTTCCTCCTTCTTCTCCAGTCCACCAAGATTCTCGATCTACGATCAAAAATCGACTCTGTGCCTTTTCAACCAACTATTCCAGACCCATCGTTCACTGGTGTTCCCCTTCTCTCTTTCAAGCTAGTGTCTGAGACCGAAGTTCTTTCTACTCTGAAAGAAATGCATTTTAAATCCTGTGATCTTGACCCCACCCCAGCCTCTCTTTTCTCACAAATCTCTCAACACATTCTGCCATCAATCACCAACACCATCAATTCTTCTTTAGTTTCAGGTGTGTTCCCTTCTGCTTTCAAAACCGCTCTTGTAAAGCCCTTCTCAAGAAGAACAATCTGGATCCCAATAATCTGAAAAACTACAGACCTGTATCTAACCTCCCGTTTCTCTCCAAACTCCTAGAGAAGACTGTTCTGAAACAACTTAACGATCATCTATCCTCAAACAATCTTCATCATCCTTATCAGTCTGCCTAGAGCCAATCACAGAACTGAAACGGCCCTTGTTCAAATCGTCAATGACCTCCTACATGCTTCTGATGCTGGTCAGATATCTCTTTTGACGCTTCTTGATCTCTCTGCTGCATTTGATACCATAGACCACTCCATTCTTCTGTCTCATCTTGAACATACTTTTGGGATTAATGGCTCCGTTATTTCTTGGTTCTCCTCTTACCTCTCTGATAGTTTTCAATCAGTTCTGGTCAATGGTCGTCAGTCTGAACAGGTTAGGTTTTCTTGTGGAGTGCCCCAGGGATCTGTGCTTGGTCCTGTCTTGTTTACTTTGTATACGTTACCTCTTGCCAATGTCATCGGCCAACACAACATGAAGCATCACTTCTATGCAGATGACAAACAACTCCAAAATAGTACAACCCCAGAAGATCTAGATTCCATTCTTTCAGAAAGTAACAACTGCTAATAGCAATATATTGATATTCAAAATAGGATGGTTCAAAATAAACTTCAATTAAATGGTGAAAAAAACGAAGCAATGCTTGTCGGAAACCCCCCCCAACTAGCCTCTGTTTCCATAGAGTCAATCCAACAGGGTAACAATATTCCCCTCTCAGACAGACAGACTGTCAAAAACTTAGGTGTCACTTTGGACAATACTCTTTCCATGCAGTTTCCTGATTCAGACCTGTCAGTCCTGCTACTATCAAATTCGTCGCATTGGCTATAGTATATTCTTAAATATCTCTCAGATGAAACCACAGCAAAACTTGTTACTTCCCTCATCCTATCTCATCTTGACTACTGTAATGCTCTCCTTTCTGGCCTATCAGTCTCTTCTCTATCTTGTCTCCAGCGTATTCAAAACACAGCTGCTCGTCTTGTCCTTAGGAAGAAAAAGCTTGATCACGTTAGCCCTCTTCTCCGTTCTTTGCACTGGCTTCCTGTCGCAGACAGAATTGAGTATAAATTTTAAAAACACCCTTTGCTATAAATCTATCCATAAAGCTGCTCCATCTTACCTCTGCGACAATATTTCCATCTATACGCCAGCTCGCACTTTACGTTGTTTCTGACCCGCTTTCTCTCCAGATCCTAGGTATAAGCCTTCAACTGTTGGTCGGCACTCTTTTGCTGTCTCAGGACCGATATTTTGCGTTATGAATGCTAACGTGTGTGTGCGCTTTGATTTGATTTCTATCAAGATTCAGCGCCGTATAAATACTGTATGTTGTTGTTGCTGTTGTGTATGAGGTAAATTGGTATTTTCTAGCCACAGAAACTTGTCTGTGAAATTAGGATTGCTCCCACCAGGAGAGCATGTCGCTCTAGTACAGCGCCACCCATTTTTGCATGCTATGTGAAGTTAGTGTGATCCATCCCATCGGCACATGGCCTACTCCTCCTACCGAATAAAGCAATGGGCTTAACATGTGCGCAAGATCTTATGCATGTGTTCGAACACGGGACCTCGGTTTAAAATCTTTTTAAAGTCTCATCTGAAGGACTGTCACTAGTGTCAGTATGTGTGTGCGTGTGAAGCATTAATTTCTTTGGTTTAAATTTTTAATATATTAATTCATTTTGCCCTACTTTTGTTTTTGATTCTCTCCATGTATCATGTTTTGATTAATATTATTTTGCTGAATAGGGTATATATATGCACTGAAATTGAGAGTAATACTAATAGTCGCTGTAACAGTGAAAGAGTTCAGACACACCCAGTCTAGAACTCAAGATCCCAAAACAAACAAAGGGTCATTGATCTACTTTCACTTTGCACTGTCAGGCCCTTAATGATTTTTGATTGGCCAATAACAGAGCTGATTTTGGAACGGATAGGACCTGACCAATCCGATTTCTCTGTGCTGGTCACGCTTACCTCTACTCTGTATTTATGGTCCTTTTTGTGAGATCCGCATTCAGCACCGCAAGAAAAGCACTGCAACAAAGGAAAAACACCTACATTTTAAATAATTCAATGGCAAAACTTTTTGTTAACACATTGGTAAAACCGACCCGATCATTGTTGCTCAAACCAACCAGAAATAATACCAAAAAGTCTTTGAAAGAGCACATGATTTGCACTTGCCTGTAAACACAGATCATAATCGGAGCATTCCAAGCATCGAATGAGCAAACCAGAAAGGCTTTTCTGGCAATAATCACAAAATACTGTGTCCATAGCCAAATGGGCACTCTTAAAAGACTAAAACATGGACTTCTAGGCCTATTAATTTTTGTTCACACATAGCAGCTCTGCACTGCTTGCTAAACATGCTCCCTTCCTTCTTTCCGACAGACGTAATGACGTCACGCTTCCCATATGTCCATGCGTTTCCGGCTATCGCTAGCTTACATTCTATTTTTACAACTTTACCCCCGCCTCCCAGACCCTCCCCTTCCCTTCGTGTGTGTTGGCGCGCGCGCGTATGTGTGTTCTGGCATCTTTACAAAATAATGCAAGCACCCACCCATCTCTTTATGTTATGCAAGCACCCGTAAAATCCCCACAAACACCGAGTAAGCTTACCTAGCAAATGCCCACCCCCCACTCAGTTTTGGCCAAAAGCGTTGTGCAGTGTAGTCCCTACCCGGGCTAGCAACCCGCCACCCCCCTTTTTTGTTTTGCCTTTTTGTTGTTGTTGTGTGTGTGGGGGGTGGGGGGGGGGTGTAAAATCACGTTATATCTTTCAGTGACGTCTCTCGGTGATTGACAATTGTGACTTTGGCAAACATGCGATAGGCCAGGCTATTTAGCTATGCCAAAGCACAAGTCCTACTGTGGGTCTCACGAATTGAAAGCATTGATCGGCACCTTGAAAACGAAGATGCATAACATCTTTTCTGCGTATGAAAATCTGCTTACGTCCTCCGGTCTGGAACAGACACATAGGGCCGGCCTATTGGACAGATTTTCAGGTCAGGATTTTGTAGAAGCCGTAGGCTCCCGCCCACCTGCGTGCGCATCTCGACCCTTCCAACGAAAATGTCGCCATCTTAGTCAGATTTGTGTGTAAACAGGATGGAAGTTCAGTTTAACGTCGCGTATCGGCTTTCGCCATGTACGATGGGCTGAACAAACCAACCAGGGTATAAACAACAATTTATGTTCCTGAATCACTGTCTTAGCCAAAAGGCCGAGAAGCGATCAGAATTTAAACGTGTAAACAGCATCGATCGGGCATTTTTCAAACAAAGTTACTGACTAAGATGGCGGTCTCCCATACTATGGAGCGCTCCTTGTGGCCGGATATGACGACACGTGGGTACAAGCCATAATGTCAGTTTTCATTGCTATCGGCCCAGTAAGGTAGACTGTGGAAAATTATAACACACGTAAGCTTACTTATCACCAACAAAAAATCGCTTTTACTGGGAGCATGTTTATATGGTTTGCTATTTGGGCGCGGAATTGACGTGAAAAGCCCTAACCCTAGCGTGATCAGGAACAATTCTGCAAAGTTTCAATATATGATCGGTTCTTTATCTTTGACAATATTAATTGTTTTACAAAATCAGATCGACTAGGAGTACGTTTAGGCCTATGGCTTTTTGTTTGTCAAAGACTGTCATAATGTGCATCATCGTCAGAATGTGGGTACCGTAGGCCTACGTTCTGCCAAGTGTCGTTATGATCGGTTCAGTAGTTTATGCGCTGTGATTGAAGTGGAATATGAACCCCCCCCCCTCTCTGCGCGCGCGCGAACAACGCACGCACGCACGCACGCACACGCACACACACACACACACACACACACACACACACACACACACACACACACACACACACACACACACACACACACACACACACACACACACACAGGCACACACACACACACACACACACACACACACACACACACACACACACACAGAGGCACACACACAGAGAGGCACACACACAGAGGCACAGACATACACACACACACAGGCACAGACTCACAGCCGGACACACAGACACACATACACACACACACACACTGACACTGACACACGTGACACACAAGAGAGAGCGCGCACGCAGTACGGTCCACTAAAATCGCACGACTGTACGATGCGATTCGATCACGTGATCTCAAAGAACAAATGTGATTGGTGCATCGAGATCACGTGATCGAATCGCATCGTACAGTCGTGCGATTTTAGTGGACATGTGTAGTGGCTGGCCCTTAATAAGAGAATATCTCGCTGCTCTGTCAGTTCCACAGCATAACACGTGGAAACAACCGAGGAAGGTATAATCACCACCACCAACCACCACCACCATCACACAGAAACACAACTAGAAAGCACTGATACATCGCAGACCTCAGCCAAGACAGCTGAGTTTCAATTTGTTTTTTGAACGTATGGGCTCTACATAAAAGAATTAAAGATCCATATGCTCGCATGATAACTCACGTTTAGCTAAAACAAAAAGGGAAAGTTGATGGTAGATGGATAATTAGAAAAAACAACAACATACAAACTGAAGGTGAATCCCAAACTCAAGATGATGGAGAATAAGTAGGCCTACTAATGACCAACATAGCTTCTTGTAGGCTTGATGTCTCTTAGATTCGAACTCAGGCTGTTGAGAATTGCCCAAAGCAACATGTTGAAAAAGGGTAAGAAAAGTTCAACGAAATGTTTTACGTAGGCCTGTGGCAGCGCAAAATGTTACAACATTGTAACATTTTGCGCGGAAAGTCATGCGGCAAACATTTTGCCGCGTTATAACATTTTGCGCGGAAAGCCTGCGGCGAAATGTTTCAATTTTGTTACAAATGTAACATTTTGCGCGAGGTGCCCAGGACGCCAAGCGCAGATTGTTACAATTGTAATATTTTGCGCGAGGCCCACCTTTGATTGAACGGTTTTCAACGGTTGTTGAAAATTACAATTTAAATAAATTGCGCGAGGCACCCTTGTAACATTTTGCGCGAGGAGCCCCGGGCACCTCACGCAATTTGTTAAATTGTAACATTTTGACGCGTTGTAACATTTTGCGCTGCCACAAGGCCTATTCTCGGCCTGAAACAAGGCACATACATTAGTACTCATAAAGATACAGATTATAAGTCAGAAAAATCACTTTGGGCGTATGCATTATATTATTTCACTCGTTTCGCATCACTTTGGCTCACTCGTGTAAGACTCGCCTAAACTCGAAAGATAGCTTACACATCGAGGTCTAGGCTGAGCAGTATACGATGCCATACGAAATGTGGCGAAATCGGCATATTGGCCATCTTTTTTCTTTTCCTTTTCACCTTCATGTAGGGCTTATAAGAAAGAAATTCAAGATTCAAGATTCAAGAATACTTTGTTATCTCAATGAACATGAGAAATTGCAATCAGGTGCAGAACACAACAAAGACGAAAACAATGACACATAACATTAAAGTATCATACAATGAAAACACCCGAACGCCCACTTAAAACCGTAAATATTTCGATTTTTAATATTCTTTATCGCATACACCTAACCACGGACTGAACTATAAAACTTCCCACATTAAACATTAAAGTATCAAACATAAAGGCTTTTTTACACACACAAAAAAGCATAAAAGAAGAAAATCATTAAGAGCCATTATCACACAGAGCATTTAATTGAATACTGTGATAGGTTCAACTACAAATAATATGTATATAGCTTATAAAATGTCTAGCCAAAAAGTTATGTATTTTTCGTGTTTCCAAGCATAAGAACGAGCACAATGAAGATACATGTGTATTAAGACAGTGTTCCATTTCACAAAAACAAAACAGAAAGAGGTTGTAAGCTAGTTGCAACAGATTGGTAGGCCCTGTGGTCTCATACTCATAAGTTCGTGTCTCAACGATTTTAGCAGGGCTAATATATTATTAGCCATGGTATTAGCGCCTTCTACGCGATGCATCCAATGAAACAGATAATCTGAACATATATTCTGGACATTATTGAAACTCTTAGTGAAACGTATTCTGTCTGGCACAGTCAGCCCTTGGAGAGACGTATATAGACACTGAGGGGGGGGGGGGGGGGGGGGGGGAGGAGAGAGAGAGAGAGAGAGAGAGAGAGAGAGAGAGAGAGAGAGAGAGAGAGAGAGAGAGAGAGAGAGAGAGAGAGAGAGACGAAATACGAATGTTTTATTGAGGGTAAAAAGGATAAGCTACAATAGTTTCTTTACACCTTGCCCTCTCACTCAGAGAGAGAGAGAGAGAGAGAGAGATAATGCACATACATAGCTGTATGTTATTGTATGTGGAAGTCTGCCACATAATCAGACTTGTGACTTGTGAGGACTCTGGAAAGGGCCTTGAAACATAACAGAACAGGAATTAAACCCCTTCAATGCCAGAGGAAAACAGAGAAATTACCAACTTTCTTATTGTAACATTTAAAAGAGACTTGTTAGACTCAATCTGAGAAAAAATATCTAGAGATAGGGGAAGACGGGGTAAAAAGCGCATGGGCGGGTAAGAAGCCCACCCCAATTATCTCATGAAATAAAGAAAATTTCAGTCAAATTTGCCCATGAGACGAATGCTAGACAGATAATTGGGGTGGGCTTCTTACCCGCCCATGCGCTTTTTACCCCGTCTTCCCCTATATCTTTCCGGTCTTTTCTAAACCAAAAGCCATCAGTTCAGGGCTACAACATCAAAAGTTATGACATCACCAATGACATCACACAGGGAAAGATCTGAGGGGGGAAGAAGCAAAACAAGAAGCTCAACATTTCGATTTACTAATCTTTGTCAAGACTTCCAGAATCAGTCACACTCCCATTACTAATGTTACACAAACCATATTACACAGGGAAGGGATTAACCCTTTCACCGCCAATGTCGCATTTTTGCACCACCATGTCATTAAAACCCTTGAAATCAGGGTCTATTATTCAATGATATTGTGCTGGGCAGTAAGGATTGACCGTATTGGTATTCTAAATGTGTCACAGAGAAATCCCACAATATTGCAGACAACAATCTTTTCTGTAACCAAGTAAGTTTAACGGACATTTTTGGCTCAAAGATGGCTGGCGGTGAAAGGGTTAAGTA